>BFEA01000120.1:2754697-2768871 GCA_003427395.1 Chara braunii
CCCCCCCCCAAACCAGAATTTTATTGCAGATTCGGGGTCCTCTCGCCGAGCACAGTAGGACCCCGCCTTCAAAAATAAAAATAAAAAAATTCTGGGCTGTGTTTTTTGCCCGCCCGGTTTCCGGGTGGCGTACTCAGGAAAAGTTCAAAAAACAGCAATGTTTACCTCCATGTGGTCAGAATCTGATGCATTTGGAAAGTGATCAGAATCTGATGCATTCTGGAAAGTGATCACTTGAGCATGCCCTCCATGACGTCCTTCCACGACACCATTGATCTCTGGCTTGTTTGTTCCTTTCTTTTCTTTTTTCTTTTTTCCTTCCTTCAGGTAGACCGCAGGCACCGGTGCCACTTCCGAAATTCCCACTGCAGGTACCCTCATGCAGAAGGCTTGGAAAATAGTGGCGCGCAGTGGGCAGGTAGCTTCCGGATCTTAGGTGTGTGTGTACTAGTGGTTTAAACCACCAGTACACCTGGGCCTGGCAGCGGCACCGCACTGGATGCCAGGCTTTGCCGAACTGCCAGCGGTGCACTCATTTTCTCTTTGGCTGGCGGTGCCAGCCATTGTGATTCCATAGCCCATGAAACTTTTGAAGTCCGCTGGGGCCGTGTACTGGTGGTTTAAACCGGCACAATTTTGGAGCCTCATTCCGCCAAGGCGGATTCACCAAAGCCTTGACGAAGCGCCAGGGCGTGTTTTTTTTTTTTGTTTGTTTGTTTTGTTTTGTTTTGTTTTGTTTTGGGTCTAACGCTGCCACTCATCAGGGCCTGGTAGTCTTTCTGCACATTGGCCGGTATGCGAGGAGCCTGCACTGTCAATGTGCCAGGTCGGACCTGGCTACCTTCTTCCCCCGAAAACAACGTACGGTCATTATAGCTTTATTGGGGGTATCTTTCAGTCTACATACAGCTATAATGACCGTACGTTGTATTTGGGGGAAGAAGGTAGTGGCAATCAGTCGATGAGGAAATTTTCCTGCTAGCAGTGTTAGGGGAAAAGTGCCTAGTTGAGACTGGTTGTTTACAGAAGAGCGGGGCTTATTTTATTGCTGATACTGCAGAAGTAGCAGGCAAGGAGGTGCCCAGTGGAGACCAGTTGTTTACAGAAGAGCAGGGCTTATTTCATTGCTGATACTGCAGAAGCAGCAGGCATGGAGGTCAAAGCTCCCCCATGGTTTGCTCAGCATACTTCATTCGAGCACCACTTGTTTAGCATGATTGATTTGAGCGCCACGGGTACGACCTTTTTTTTTTTTCCTTTTGTTGTTGCCACAGACACAGACACCAACCTTGTCAGGGGCGGCATTGCAAACTGTGTTCATTGACCGGTGCAGGATGAATCACAGAGGCAGCCATGCTGGATGCAATCCTTTGCCAACCCTTGACAAGTGGGATGGGTCTTTGATCGAGTCAAACATTCTTTTTTTTTCCTTTTCTTTTCTTCTTTTTTCTGAAAAGCCCTTGTGACATCCCTCTATCCCAGCGGTGGTACGAGAACCGCCAGAATTGAGGGCTTGTCTGTCAGGCTGCTCCATCGATTGGTGGGGAGAGGCACCTGCTGGAGAGGCAGTGTGTGTGCTTCTTTTCAGCTTATACGCTTCTCTGCAACTGTCAAGTTGTATGTTTTTCCTTTCCTTTAAATCTATGGTTTTTCTCCCTTTCCCCGACAATAAGTCAGTTTTAGTGAGCTTTGTTATGATCTGTTGGAAATCCCTTAGATACTCGAGTGGTCTGAAAATTGCGGTGGATTTCAGGAGGTGTTAAGCGATCATAAAAAAAGATTCGTAGTCTTCTCATCATCTACCAGGAAGTCCAGCAGCTTGTTCACGATCTTGGAGGATACTCTCAAGCCGAAACCGGGTAAATGGCCCCGGTAGTACCTCTTTTTTTTTTTTTTTTTTTTTTTTTTTTGGGACAAATGCTCCAGTCTATTCGTGGGGAGCAGCACGTGCTGGGAACCGAGCCCAGCGTCCCATATAAAGTTACGCAAGTCATTTGAGATACCGGGGCCATTACCCGGCTTCGGTTGAGAATCAATCTGAGCACTATTGAAAACTATTGAAGAAACCTCTTTTCAAATGCTCAGCACCCCTAGACTCCCAAACAAAAACTCTCTAAAACTATCCAACACTGTGTTATTCCCTGTCGGGCTCTCCCAGGCCTCACACTCCCACTCGGCTAGGTTACAGAGCAACACGACTCAACCCACCACCGGCCAGCATCGTCCCAACAGCAACCACAGATCTCTCTACCAGGCCTCACGCTCCTGCAGTCAGCAGGTTACAGGGCAACACCCCAACACCGACCAGTGTCGTTCTGGCATCGAACAACCGCAGGTCCATGAATGTACCAGTATCAAACAGCCTAAAGCGAATTGCTAGAAGTCCCCAGAATCCTAAAGCATTCTCTTTTTTTTGATTTTTTTGAGAGCACATACGGAAAAAAAAAATTGAGATACCGGGACTTCAACCCGGCTTTGTCTGAAGAATAAGATCATGAGCAATTACTAGCCTATTCGCTGAAGAGGAGTTTTAAAAGCAAAAATCGCCATCACAAGGGTCCTATAAGTGCTCAAAACCCTCGGAATCCCTAGCAAATCCTTCTAAAAGTCTCCAACACTGTCTTACTCCCTGCCGAGCTCTTCCAGGTCTCACGCCCCCACCCGCTCGGGTTACAGGGCAACACGACTCACTCCGGCTCCGACCAGCGTCGTCCCAGCAGTAACCCTTAGTTGTCCCTTGAAATGCCCACCCCAAAGCATTCCCAGATCTCTCTACCAGGCCTCACACTCCTACATCAGCAGGTTACAGGGCAACACCCCAGTACCGGCCATCGTCGTTCTGGCATCGGACAACCGCAGATCATTGGGTATAACTATAATGAAGCCTCCTAAAATGAGTTGCTAGGGGTCCCCAAAATCACAAATCATTCATAAGACTACGGTTTTCTAAGATTTGATCACGGAAATATTCGGATCGAAAACCACCTACCTGTAGTGACTATCAGCAGCTCAACCCTATCCTCCTCTTTCCTATACCCCGATACCCAATCTCTACCAGGCCTCCCACCCCCAACTGCTAGGTTACAGAGTGGCACGACCCACCCCAGAAATTCCCCCACCTGCTAGGTTACAGGGCAAAGCGACCCCCCCCGTCTCCGACCAGCGTCGACTGAGTATTAGTTCGCCAATAGACACTAGAGTGCCTTCCACCCTCGACAACTCCCCAAATCTCTGAGGTAATTCAGAATGGTAGTATATTACTCATCAGCTTCCATTGGAGTTCGAACTCTGGTCTGTATTTCAACAGTTCAGGGGTGTACCAACTGAGCTAGGGCATTTCGGGGTTAGACTATTCTTTTTTGGGAAAGTCTGTTTTTTGTTGTGATGTGATTGGGTCTATTTGTTCTTTTGGGAGAAGGTTAGGCTTGGATCCCACGCGCTGTTTTTAACAAAAAATCGGTAAAGTCCCTTGAAAGGTGGGTCCTGGCCGAACTGGCCGTAAAAAGTTTTTCGCATCCCACTGACCCAACAGTTTAGGGCTTTTCCGATTATACAGGCCATATTCCGTGGGTGAGCACGGGTCCTGCGGAGCTGTCGACCAATAACCGCACCAAGGCGGACACAAAATTAAAGAGAGAGAAATTCATGAAAATGACCGACTTTTATGGGGAAGGGGGGTGGCCAGCTTTCGAAATTTCTTTATCGCAACGCGGCTTCGGTTGCGGCTGTGCCGACACGCACACAGCGGAGAGAAGAAATCACTGATTCTATTTCCAGACCTGGTGCACCTGGTACCATGTGGGATCCCCGTTGCCGACCAAAAGTACCTTTCCTATGCATTATGGGATCCAAGGCTTAGTCTGGGGCTGGCAGGCCTGTCATCAAATCTCGCCAAGGTCACACACAGATCCACGGGCGCGTTCGGGGGCAAGGTCCCTGCGTACCCTCATCTTGGGGACATTGAGGAGACATACAGATTTCTCCAGAAGCTTTTTCATAGCAATTGTTCTTTAGTTTCCTTCAGTCTGCAACTTTTATCAGCTGTTGCAGCAAATATTCTTTTATTTCTTTCAGTCTGCAACTCTTATTGGTTGTTGTAAATGGGACACTGGACCCAGTTTCCAGCAGGTGGTTCTCCCTGCCAATATCCAGCGGCAGCCGACCACCTGGTATTCGCAGGCTGGTTTTCTGGAAAAAGAAAGAAAAAGAGGCTCGGAACCACTGGTGCTCGAGGGACACCACAGCATGGCACACTGGGAGCCCAGCCACTCAAAACAGAAAGAAAGCCCTGTACTTCGTGTGGTCTACCGCATGACTGAGGGAATGGTACATCGCTACCCAAAAAGAGGAAACAAAAGAAGTCTGCAACTGACACCACAGGGGCCATGCATCGACCATGGTCCCCTAGCCAATGAATACCATCATATCTGATCTTGTGCGGTATCAGAGACCTGGGAAAATGAGCCCCCGGGGGGGGGGAGGGGCGAAAGCTGACCATTGGGAAACTGAGGCCCTGAGGCTCAGTGGTACTGGTCACTGAACTCAACAGATCTCCCAGCAGGGGGTAACTTGAGCCCAGTCACAATTTTAGTTTTAAATCCAGTTTAGGAGTTCCTTGAATACAACACATCCCCACTCGACCCTAAAGCTGGGCTGTATACATTCACAATTTTCCTCGGTTTGACACAACATTCGCGAAATAGTGACTGAAATGCATTTTCAAACTGAAACCGTGACAGCGCTCTAGTCTTCCAATTTATATGACAATTGTTGTCATACTTTGTGGAAGGGGAGAGAAGCTGGGGGCAGAATCTTCAAGGGCGGGGTCCCACTAGCAAAGAGGATTGGACTGAATGCCTAAATCTAGACTTGTGTGTGGAAAGGTGCAGAAAATTGAGATTGAACTGCTTTTCTGCATCTCTATGCTTAAAACACGTCCAGATTGTAGCTGGGGGCTTCACACAGATTGTACTTGCCCCCAAGAAGTTCTCTGTACCAGGGATACTGGACCCGCTTTCCAGCAAGCAGGTGTTACTCCCCACCAAGAGATTAGAGTCACAAGCTGAGTTGCAAGGAGTGGGTGCTCTTATGATCACTTCCTGCAGGCTCGGCATGTGTTAAAAAAATAAAAAGAAAAAGAAGAGAGAGAAACTGGGGACAGAATCTTCAGATGTATCTTGAAGTTCCAAATTCATTGGTCAATCAGCAGGCTCGCCATAGTTTGATCGAAGAGGAGCCTCAGAGACTAAAAGCGAAGCAACTTTTGTTTTGCCGCCTCTTAGTGCTGCGCAAATGGCATGGCAAGYGCCGTAGCGTAAGCTGGCAGGAAAGTTGAAGATATAGTCCATACCATGGATAAATTCATGGAGAAAGGCATCACATGTTCACTGTAGGTCTAGACGTAGATTCTTCGGAGTCGGGGGGAGCTGTAAAGTTGTCTCTTTCGCCCTTCAGCGTTCTTGCACATCTACCAGCTTCCTGTGAATAGAAGGTATGGCTGTTACACTTGTATTCGGGAGAGCTTCGAGATGAAATACCGCTATAATGATTGTGCCTGCTGTGCAGGAGGGGGAAATAATGGTACGCCACGTTTACCTGCCTTGTTTGTTGAAGATCTCCCTCCAGACACTGCCTGGCCTCAATGCGGCCCAGAGATGGTGTGTCAAAGAAGTCTTTTCCGAAATAGCTAGTACCCTCCCATCCTTGTAAGGGGGCAAAGAGTTCATAACATTCATTCCACTTATGTGACACTTTCGGGAACACCTGCCCAGCATCATGCCCCATTGGACTGAGGTCAGGCCCCACAGGTGCTATTTTCTTGCTTGGGAAGTATGAACTTGGTCTTGATTACTGCCTTTATTATGCTTTTTTAGCACCATCGGGGCCTGGCCCTGAGATTCAGCATTTAGACTGAATGGTGCTTTCAGCGATGTCGTCCTTTTTTTTTTGTTTTGTTTCGAAAAAGAAGCCAGAATAGCGTCACTAGGGGGGGTGGTACGAGCAGCCTCCCCTAGTACGCGTTCCGGTTGCTCCATTCTCTTGCTGGGGAGCCTCACCTGATGGAAAACGAGTCCAGCGTCCCATTTGAAAAGTTAAACCACCAGTACTTGGCCCAGCTATCAGCCGTGGAAAAAATCGAGTAGAAGCGTTTCTAGTCGAATGAATTTGGGTGCTCCTGTAGTGGTGCTTAAGGAAGTACTGGTGGTTTAGGTGTGATGACCATTGTAGAAGTTTGACCTCTTATCTTCATGCCTTATGGCACTGAGCGTCAGGCCCCCTTTCATGGTAAAGAAGCATGAACCTGGTCATGATTATGGTCTTGTTCATACCTTTCTAGGACCAGTGGGTTGGCACATTTCTTGGAGCCCTCAGCAGAGTGCCCTTGCGGATTCGTCATGGGGAAGATATTTGGATCTGCATGTGTTGCATCTGTGGGACTGTGGCACGACACTGTGATGTGCTTTGGCTCCAAGGGACGTAGGCACACTCTTGGGCGCCATGCATTTGAATGGGACCCAGCACCACTCTGAACCAGGGTTCTCTCTGGAGAAGGCTCTGAAGGTTGTCGGGATGATGTACATTATGCTAACTAGGAGCAATCGGGTTTGTGGGTATTGCATGGCGAAAGAATGCCCCAAGAAACACATACCAACAGTGAATAGCTAGAGCATACTGAGCAGGTACCCCGGATCAAGCGCTAGGACCATAGGGGTAGAAGAATCAGAGAAGGCAGATTACATTTTGTATGGGGGCATCTCCTCGCTCGCCTAGTGCGAGCATTATCATTTTCACGCTTGACTTTAGCTATAGCGTAGCGACGAGCTCCATGCGATACCTCAGCGAAAATTAGGACAACAGGAAGGCAGAAAATGATTTGATCGAGGATCCAGAGCAAGCATTGTAGCCGTTCCATTTTGCTCAATGGTTAAAGATAGAGAACAGAGGTAAACAACCACGCAGTAGGCAATAATAGAGAGATGTCAAACAAAGAGGATAAGCAAACGGCTATGGTAAGGGGCCAGGGGAGGGAAGGGAAGGAGAGAAAAGAGGGGAAAACGAAGCGTGAAGAGAGGGAGAGAGAGAGGGGAGAGAAAGAGAGACGACTCAACGCAGAGAACACGATTGCGAAATCTTGAAGCCCAGGCACTCAAATCGTATTGAAGAACATGAAGTCCATAGATGTCCCCATCAGGGAAGGCGACCTGTGCAGGAGCACAGTCGGTCGTCAGCCCCAATGGAAGCAGCATCGGCAAATCCCGACATGTTTCAACTGCAGCCGACTAGCAGTCATCATCAGGGGAGGCGCTAGGATCCAAGATGTCGAATGCCGTGTCTAGGAGAGAATATATACTGGAAACTGCCAGAAGATTGAGAGAGAGAGAGAGAGAGAGAGAGAGAGAGAGAGAGAGAGAGAGAGAGAGAGAGAGAGAGAGAGAGAGAGANTTTTTTTTTTTTTTTTTTAACCACCGCTACCTTTCCCATATACCGGCCCTACTCCTGAAAAATAGCTGCCGCGCCACCGTTGATATTTCTCATCGACGGTGCGTCGCGGCCGAAATTGAATTTGAGGCCCGCGGCCCCACATATGAGAAAGGTAGTGGTGGTTTAAAGGGTAATTCTTTTAAGCCCAACCAATTCTATTACCTGTCAAATCTGGACAGGACGGCCTTTCAGGCCTTGTTATTATCGTTATAGTGTTATTATGGGGAACCCCGTGGCATCCAGCCCGAGGGAACATGGGGGAGCTGCACCCGACCTGCAGGTGGGCGATACTGGCCAGGGGCCAGCTGGTAGCATCAGGACCGAGCTACTTCGATGGGCCAGTCGCTGTGCCTCCCCTCTGGTCCCCTCCCCCTACAAGCATCAGCGGTCTCTGCTCAATGCCTGGAGCCAGTCGGTTCAATGGTAATAATACCGTAATATCTCATGGTCCACGCTCCTTTTCTAAAAAAACAAAAAGCCCCAGAATTGAGGCCTTGCAATAGAGGATGACTTCTTTTCTTCTATAGGTGGGGAGCTGCATCTTCTGGACGCTGTGTCCAGCCTCTCTTAGAGGCCAGCTCCACTACCTCGTTTTTAAAAGCATCAGGACCATGACTGAGTCCTGGTACATTTTGAATGTTGTGGAGTGGAACGAGGCCCTCACAGGTTACAAATAACATAAGCATAAACAGCATACTGCATGGCGACCATAGGCACCACCAATCCCCACTGCCTGCCAAAAACCCAGTTTTTGTACTACACCATCCACCAACGGTCAGAAAAAAAAAAAAAAAAAAAGTTTCTTTACGACTAAAATTGGGGAAATGCCCTCTTCACCTTTTACCGTAGGTGCCAGTACAGGGTTGAACCATGCCTATTCCTTTTTTGCATGACCAGTATAGTTGGCCTTACTCAGGCAAAACCACCATGCCTTTTCTATTTGTGGTCAAAACTACGGAATGGTTATGTAACTTGATATTATGAACTTTCTTTGTTTCTTTCCTAAAACAAACACACACCACGCAAGCCTCATCTATTCTGGGGAGCAACAGTCCTGTGTTGTATCTCGGGCAAGCATCAAAGGAAGATAGGAAATCAGGGCGATAGGAGATCAGGGTCTCAGCCTGGGCCCTAGACGCCTCAGATTGCGTGCAATAATTATTATGCAGGGAAGAGCCACCTGATTTCCGACTACTCGGATTCCACAAGCCGGGAGATGCTCAGTGTACCCAGTTGCTCAGTGGACTACGAGCTTCAGTCATCAGCATCTCCGCATGATAACGAAACGCCTGGCGCTATGTATGCCACTCTTCACTTGCTGTGGCCGCATCAGTTCATATCCTGCATACCCATGATAGCAAGTTCCCTACCCCTCATCCCTCCCGAAACCTATTTATCCCATGAATCCCCAGACACCCTTTTGTATCAAACAAGTTCCATCCCATGTAGTCATCCCCTCCTATTATGCCTTATTCCAGACTGGCTTCTCCAATGACCACTGCCTGCCTGTTTTGAAAAAAAACAGAACCCTGACACTATCATCTCTGATCTAGTCACAGCACAGTGCACTTGGCCAGGCTAGAGGAAGACAGTTTAAAGCACCAGTACCTCGCCCAGCCACTGGTGCCAGCTGGTTTTGGCTTGGCGCGCAGCCCATTTTTAGGGTCGGAAAAAAAGTTGGCCTGAGCTACTGGTGGCTTAGACCACCAGTGCGTTTCCCATCCCTTTTTCTTTTTTTTTTTTTTTTTTTGAGTCCAGGTTGTTGTAGAGGCTGGCTTCTAGGCATATGACGGGCCTGCCAGCACCTAACCATTTGATCATCCCCATGTATTGCCTAACAGGTCCCCTATGAGACACCCTCTCACCCTTATCATCATGATCCCCGGCGCATCCCTACTCCCAAGGTCCTACCTGAATATACCCAGGATCACCACCCATTCTAGTGATCTTTTGACCGGTCAGCTGTTATAGGCATCAGGGCTAAGCAGCTTCTCACCTCCCTCCCCACCCCTGATTGAAGCACTATCGAACGAGCCACGTTGTACCGGGCACTTAAAGCGCTAGGGGTAAGCATGCCACTACAAGTCCCATAGGCGAACCCTAGTTTTCCTGGTTTTCTAGACAGATCCTAGCCTTATGATAATCAGATCTCTCATGGTGCGCACGTTCAAATTTGAAAGTGAGATGTGGTTGCTGCCCCTTGGTCCCGGAGTCCTTCCCATCGCGTCCTTCCTCCTTGCCAATGTCACGTGCGCCGCCTGTAAATTCCAGTCTGCTGCCTTGCACGCCTTATGCTGTACGAAGCGTCAGAGTCGCTGTCATGACAGTCTCCTCATCGCCATGCCGTCCGTAGTTGAAGACCCTTGCTGCCATGTATGTCACACCTTGTGTACACACTCCACAATGTGGCCATGCGAGCAGTGATGGTGTGTGCGCACTCAAAAATGCGGGTGCAAGGAAAGATGAATGATGTGTGTGTGAAGTTCAGGGCCGCCACAGAATTTGAATTCAAATTGGGACCGCGCCCACGCCTCCTTATCGCGGGTCGATGATGCCATGCGCCCCTTTACGGGCCTGCCAGGCCCTTTCCGGTAACCACCTGGTGGAGTCCCACATGCCCAACCCTCTCGAACATGTTCTCGTTCACCAGGGCTTCCAGGCAGACATTTGGAGGCGCTGGCGTGGCCGTGAAAAATGTAAACGGTGGCACCTGACATGTAAGTGCGCCTAAGTGTAGGGTTTTCGTAATGGGTTGTGGAATGAAGTTTGACGTGAGGTGAAATTCATCATGTTCTTGTTGTAAGAGCGCCCTTACAAAATAAGGTTTTTTTTTTTTTTTTTTAAGAACGCCCAGGTTGTTGTAGAGGTGGGATACTAGGCTGATGGAAGTCACCCACAGTACTCAGCCACTCGGTTGTCCAGATGAACCCCTCTGAAGATCCCACCCACCCTTCCTCTCATCTTTTTGCCCTGGCGCACCCCCACCCGTTTGTCCCACCCTAGTGTTAACCACCTAGCACCATCACTCATTGCCATCTTGGCGGGGTGACCTGACCAGACAGCGGTTGCAGGCACCAGGGCTAAGCAGAGACCCCTACCCCTTGCTCCGCCCCGGTTGAAGCAGATGCCGTGCAAGCCCGATTGCACGGGGACTTCGGGAGCTAGATATGAACATGTTATGACAAGCCTTTAAGAGGGTGCACAGTGACTCCCATCTAGCACAGTTGTGTGGTGATGATAGAGAACTGGGAATCCTCTGTTCCCTCGTGTGTCCCTGGAGCCCGCTCCAGCCCCGCGGTAAGGTGCCCTATCTCCTGACACCCCCGATATCCCGTACTAAAGAACTGCTATGCCAGCCTCAACCCTCAGGTACGTGCTAGGAGGATAGCCAACCCTAAGTCGTGAATCATGTACTGTATCTATTGACCCTGGAGAATTTATTAACCCTGTGTATGGTAATCTGTGAGAGCTGACAATCCTATGTTCCCTCGTATGTCCCTGGCACCCCAACATCCCGTACTAAGGTACTGTTATGCCACCTTAAACCCTTGACTACGTACTAGGAGGATGACAAGCCCTAAGTCATAATCTGGTATCGAACACAGGACCTCACGTGAATCGTGCAAATAACCTAACCTATTGACCTACACTGTGCAATAGTCGGCAGCTTTGCTCTGATGAGCTCGAGTAAACCAGACTGTACAAACCACCCAGCAGTCTCATGACCACCCCATAGACCAAGAACATCAGGATACCCCACCTTCGCCCAGTCCCAACATACAACAACCATGGGCTACCCCTTGGGTGGTGTGCAGGTAGTGTCTGTAATAACTTACCTGCGTCATCCCAAGGGGGTGTGTGTCCAGTTGTGCGTCACTCTAACGCCCTGCCGGTGTCCATGCGCAAGGTTGCGAAGTTTCGAACCCACAACCTTATATACCAGGCCCCTAACAGACATGCAGCCCCAGCAAGCCTTGTGCCCGCCCTAAGCGAAGGCGGGCCTGAATGTACACAAGAGGCCTATTTTCAACATTTTCCATATGTGGGTACACAGATAGTTGCAGCATGCCAGTTGGTTGCAGGGAAACGTGAGCCTCCAGGTTCTTTCCGGAAAACAAGGACTGCACTGTACTGTTGAGCCCAGGGCCGGGTGGTTGCACCCTGGGCACACGCAGCGTGAGGCCAACTTATCACACAGCGGACATGGACAGATGAGAAAGCAGCATTGTCGTCACACAATCTCCGGTGAGCCAATGAGAATGTGCCCAGCCCTTGGAGCCTGGGAGGCTATCTATATGTGCCCAACTCAAAAGGGCCCAGGCCCTTAACCGTAGAGGTGGGCCTGGGCTTAGACACTAGGGCCCGACTGTAAGCTACTGGAAACTTCCCCAGCCAGGCCCAGGCAGACACACACAGGAACTGCAGTTTCCATAAAGGAAAGAGGCTAACCCAGGCAGGGGTTTTCAGGCCTTGGCAGGCAATGCAGACACGCTGCTGCGTTACTGCGCTAGCATCTGCATGGGCCTGCTGGTCGGATGCGGGCGCTGAGGTGAGGGGCGCTGCAAGGGCAGCAGGCGCACATCAGCCATAGCCGGGCTGCAGGGGCGCAAGGTAGGTGATCGCGAAGGTGGTATTCGGGTAGGAGGCTCATATGTGGGAAGACAAGGGGTATGAGGAAAGAGAGAGAGGACGCACCTGGTGTATGCTGGTGGTCGGCCTTGGTGTTGAGGTCACATACATTGGTCTTCGACTTCGGTGTGATCCCGTCGCATGAACGTAGATAGGATAGATAGGCTGAGTAGAGTAGGTTGGGATAGATAGGATCCCGTCGCATTTGATAGTGTTGGTGTGACCAGAGAGCGTCCGCATTGGCACTCGAGTTCATTGTATTGCTCTTATTTGGATGGTATGTTGAAGCGTTTGAGCCCTCTGCTTGGTACTTGACTTCTGGACTGCTTCGTGATTTTGAATTCTGGTTTTCTGCCTATCACTCGCGCTCATATTTCTTGCATAAGGACCAAAAAAGAAATATTTCTGCCGATTCACAATGTACATCTTGGAGCTTGTGACACCTCAGTATTTTATTATTATTATTATTATTATTATTATTTTTTAATTTATTTATTATTATTATTGTTATTATTATTATTATTATTATCATTATTATTATTTGTTGTTGTTGTTGGAAAAAGAAGCCTCAGTAATTTTCAGCCCACTCCAGTCCTTCCTTTTTTTTTTTTTTTTTTTTTTCAAATAACAAATATTTCTTTATAAAAGCTGGAAACCGGGCCCAACGTCCCTCACAAAATTAGGTGGGGCCCTCAACGGGCAAAGCATCACCGGCCAAGCACATCGAGGGTACCACTAGATTTCACCCTGCAGCTAACTCCACAGCCAAATCCACAGCCCCTACTGCTGAAAAACCAACGAAATTTATCACCAAAGTCCAAAGTTCAACACTAAAAATTCTAATCACAATAGTAATGTGAACCCTAATTTAGTGACCCAAATTCCACCGACCATTAAGAAATCATGTGCAAAAGGAACTACCAAAGAAAAACGAATCAAAACCACAACCCTAATTTAGTGACCCAAATTCCATAGACCATTAAGAAATCATGTGCAAAAGGAGCTACTGAAGAAAAACGAATCAAAACCACAAAAAAGAAACGAGCGGTCAGCGCTGCGTGATCATGTCCACCATTCATCCGGAGTTATTACCAACCCCTGCCAATCCGCCCTACCACCCGCGCGGCAGGGGTATGTGCCCACAGGCCCCAAACTGCTGACAGAGACCCCGCAAACCCACCCACCTCCTCACGATTTAAAGCGGATAGCACCTCCCCACACTCCTCTTTACAAAAAACACCAACTCCCACCACGATGCTGTTTTCACCAACTAGGGGATTACTTTACCTCTTGCGCGGCAGGGGCTAAAAAGCCCCGCAAAACCCGCCCACCTCCTCGCGATTTAGGGTGAGCCTCTCCCTCAATCTACATACACCCCCTACGGATGCTTCGCCTCCCTCCATGACGAAGCCCCTGTGGAGCAATGCTCACCACGTCTCCTTAAGAATTCAGATGACAGCAAACAGCAGCCGAGTGACCGAGTGCTGTGGGTAACTGTCATTGGTCTAGTATCCCACCTCTACAACAACCTGGGCTTTTTAATTAAAAAAAAAAAAAAAAAAGGATGAAATAAATATCTGACCCAAATTCAACGTCTCAATGGTAATACCCTACCTCCCGCGCGCAGGGGTCAAAGACCCCGCAAACTCACCCGCCTCCTCGTGATTTAGGGAAAACCACTTCCACTAATCTGCACCTTCTCACAAGGAAACCCCACTGCCTACCATAATGGCGTTTCTACAGAGCGGCACTCTCTATTTCATTCCATCGCATGCAAAACGCTACACTAGAGTCGCAACTAATTACGACAACTGTTATCCAAACGGCGAAAAAGAACTCCGATAATAACACCAAACCAACAACAACAATCCAACACAAACAGTCCACTATTTGTACCTGTCTCTTATACACATCTAGATGTGTATAAGAGACAGGTTCCACAGACCCAACCATTGCCAAGCTGCTGGAGGAATTCAAAGACTTGACTGAGTCGCCGACAGGAGTAGTGCCGCGACCCATCCAACACAGAATAGAGATAGAGCCCGACAGTAGAACTCCTAAGG
>BFEA01000120.1:2768891-2785652 GCA_003427395.1 Chara braunii
CACACACACACACACACACACTGACCCTAACATGGGCCAAGACAGGTGAGCACACCCAATCCAGGAAGTCGATGTGCATTCCTGCTGGAGATAGTAAACGAAATCCCCACGTACCCCCGTTGTGCAGCAAACATGAGAAGTCCATAAATCTCCTTGGCACATTGCTGTCTCAGTGCTCCCGCGTTCGCTCGACTAGTGAAAAAGGAGCAGTTAGAGGACCAGGTCTTTGTAGTTTATGTCAGACCTGTCACCGAGGCCAAGAAAGAAGACAGTTCCACAGATCCAACCATAGCCAGACTGCTGGGGGAATTCAAAGACTTGACTGAGTCGCCGACAGGAGTAGTGCCGCGACCCATCCAACACAGAATAGAGATAGAGCCCGACAGTAGAACTCCTAAGGGAGCAGTTTACAGGATGTCGCCTAGAGAGTTAGAGGAGTTGCGCAAGCAGTTAGACGAGCTCCTCGAGAAAGGTTGGATCAGGCCCAGTTCGTCTCCTTTTGGAGCACCAGTCCTGTTTGTTCCCAAGAAGGAAGGAGAGCTTAGTATATGTATAGACTACAGGGGTTTGAATGCGATTACGGTGAAGAATGTTGAACCACTACCCAGGATAGACGATCTCTTAGATCGGGTGCAGGGTTGCAAGTACTTTTCTAAGATAGACTTGAAGTCCGGATACCATTAGATAGAAGTCCACCCTGATGACCAGTATAAGACCGCGTTCCGGACTAGATATGGGCACTATGAGTTCATCGTGATGCCCTTTGGACTAACCAACGCGCCTGCCACCTTTCAGCGTTGTATGAATGATTTGTTTAGACCCTGGTTAGACAAGTTTGTGGTAGTTTATTTGGACGACATCTTAGTTTTCAGCAAGACCCTCCAGGAGCATCAGGGTTATCTGAGGTAGGTCTTGGAGAAGTTGAGAGAGTCAAACTTCAAGATCAACGCGAAAAAGTGCAAGTGGGCCAAGACACAAGTCCTGTACTTGGGTCACGTACTAGACGGCGATGACATTAAGCCAGATGACAATAAGATAGCGGTGATTAGAGATTGGTCGACGCCCCGCACATTGACAGAGTTGCGGTCATTCCTAGGCCTAGCTAACTACTATAGAAAGTTCGTAAGGAACTTTTCTACTATCGCCGCTCCCTTGCGCAGGTTGCTTAGGAAAGAAGCAATCTGGCAATGGGATAGAGATTGTACGTCCGCGCTAAAGAAGTTAAAGCGTGCATTGATAGAGTACCCTGTCCTCAAAGTAGCCGATCCGTCTTTGCCATTTGTCGTCACCACGGACGTGAGTCAGTATGGGATAGGCGTCGTGTTACAGCAAGACGACGACAATGGCTATAGACCCGTAGAGTTCATGTCAGCGAGGATGCCCTCAAAGAAGGTTGCTACCTCGACGTACGAGAGAGAACTCTACGCTCTCAGGCAGGCCTTAGAGCATTGGAAGCATTACCTGCTTGGGAGCCAGTTCAAAGTGTATTCTGACCATGAGACGCTTCGATGGTTAAGGACTCAGGCCAAGATGACACCTAAGCTAACTAGGTGGGCCGATGAAATAGACCCGTATGACTTTGAGCTCAAGCCAGTGAAGGGTAAGTACAACGTAGTTGCGGACGCTCTGAGTAGGAGATCAGACTACTTTGGAGCCATAGTACATTATCTGGATATAGGGAGAGACCTACAGGAGAAAGTGAAGACAGCGTATGCGCAGGACCCTATCTATAGCGACCTCCTAGAGAGAGTTAGAGAGGCCCCCGAGACTGAACCAGATTACCGCACTATAGACGGGTTGTTGTTTGAGAAGACCAATGTATTCGACCGTTTATGCGTTCCCAACAGCGAGGAGATCCGTAGTTTGATCCTAGGGGAATGCCATGATACAGAGGGACATTTCGGTTGGCAAAAGACTCTAGCCAATCTGATGCGTGCGTATACCTGGCCAAGAATGAAGAACGACTGCATAGAGTATGTCTGCAGTTGCAAAGTTTACCAGAGGAACAAGACCACTATACGTGCCCCTTTAGGTCTTCTAAGACCCTTACCTATTCCTGATCAGTCGGGAAACTCAGTGTCCATAGACTTCAAGGACACCCAAGTCAAGAGTAGACACGGTAAGAGTCAAGTCATGGTCATAGTTGATCGATTTAGCAAATATGCAGTTTTTGTTCCTTTGCCTGCAGAGGCACGTACAGACTTAGTTATACAGAAGTTCTTTGATTTCGGTTAGCGAGAATGGAATCCCGTTGTCGATAGTTAGCGATAGAGACAGTCGCTTCACCAGCCAGAACTGGCAAGAACTCATGAGAGTCTATGGGTCGAAGTTATTAATGTCGTATGGCCGCCATCCAGAGACTAATGATCAGACCGAACAGATGAACAAGATCCTATAGCAAGTTCTGCGCATGTACATTAGACCTGATCAGATCAACAGGGACGAGATGTTACCCAAGGTAGCTAGCGGATACAACAACAGCGTGCATCTGTCCACCTTTCGCACCCCCAATGAACTGCACAAGTCCTTTAGACCGCACAGACCATTCGGAGGACTGAACCGGGATCAGATTCACAGACTGCCGCCCGGTACCAGGGAGTTTGCCATACAACACGAGAAAGAATTAGCAACTGTTGTTGAGAACCTCAGGAAGGCCTAGCACAGAATGATAGAACAGGCTAATAAGCATTGTCGCCCATTGCAGTTCCAAGTAGGCGACTTAGTCTGGGTCAAGGCTAAAGAGTTTGCACCTGAGGAGAACACCTCGCAAAAGCTACTGCCTGCATATAGAGGACCGTGGCCGGTTCTAGAAGTCAAGGGCGGAGAGGATGGACCGTCCTACACAATAGAGATTCCAGCGCACCTCCACACCTACCTTGTGTTCCACGCTTCAAAGCTGTTGCCGTGTGTCACAAGTCAACAGTTCCCTTCAAGAAGATCCATGATCCCTCCGGATATGGATGGGAACTACGACATTGACGGCGTTGTAGGCGAAGATGTGTTTCGGACAAGAGGTAGAGGTCGTCCCCAGAAACAGTATAAGGTCCGGTTTGCCTATCAGGAACCGGAAGATGACCGCTGGTTCACAAGAACAGAACTTCTAGAAACAGCTCCCGACATAGTCAGAGCCTATGAGCGTGATAAGAAGGGTAACAGTCCTGCCTTGGACTGAAATATTCTCGGAGGACCTCAAATTTAGGACGGCGGGAGTGAAACGGTTCTCACCTTTTACAGTAGCAGATGCAGATCCTAGGGCTCGATCCCTAGACCTTGCCCTACCCATGTACAGTACCTGTGTAGAACCCGAGAGTTGAACCTGTGACATGTGTATTCGTAAACAGTTGGTAGGCCTGCCATAGGTCCATAGGTAGCAGGGTTTCGATCTGTAGCTCTATAGAGTAGGAATCTTAGCGAGTTCCAGAAGCCTAGCTGTAGTCCTTTTAGAAGAACACGAAGTGGGCAAGTGGGCAGGTGGTGAGTCAAGTGGTAGACTAAACCGCAGTGCACTTGCAGTACCACTATGGTAGGTTAGCAGTAAGTCCACAGTCAGTCAGCGGTAAGGTCCAGTCAGTCCCAGTCTGGTCCGGTAAGTACCACGATGGATTGTAAGCACCATGGGTCAATGGAAAGAGGCAGACCACCGAGTTTCAGAAGTATAAATCAAAAGGCAGTGCCCAGCCTTTCATTCATTCCTGCGTGAGCCACGCGGAAGCGCTGCCACAGTGACTTGTGCAAGGAGGTCTGCAGAGAGCCCGGAGCTGAAGTGGGCGAGAGAGAAGGAGCGTAGCATAGCGATAGGGTAGAGGCAGCCATAGCTGCCATAGCTGTAGTTTGGTGTGAAGCGTGTGTGTGTATGTGCGAGTGTTCAGAGCGACGCGTGTGGGATATCCAGGGTGATCCGGTGTATGTGAACAGTGAGTTGTTTGGGCGCTGAGTCGCCATAGCCAGTTGAAAGTGAACTCGTATCTGGATGCCATATCTCTGAGTTTTGAGTGGGCGCATGTCGCCAGTTTGCTGCACTGCTGTCTACATGCATGAAAAGTGTGAATGAGAATGAGTCTGATTACACTGTTACCCAAACGGCGAAAAAGAACTCAGATAACTAACACCAAACCAACAACAGCAATCCAACACAAACAGTCCACTATGTACAACTCTCTCTCTCTCTCTCTCTCTCTCTCTCTCTCTCTCTCTCTCTCTCTCTCTCTCTCTCTCTCTCTCTCTCTCTCTCTCTCTCTCACACACACACACACACACACACACACACACACACACACACCCTAACATGGGTCAAGACAGGTGAGCACACCGACCACGAAGTCGATGTGCATTCCTGCTGGAGATTGTAAACGAAATCCCCACTTACCCCCGCTGTGCAGCGAACATGAGAAGTCCAGCAATCTCCCGTAGCTCCTGTCTTTGTCACCTTCGCGGGCTGACCCTGACAACAGTGTCAGGGCAGGAGAACCCCGCAAAAACCTCCATATCAAAGATCGAGGGACAGAACCCCCGATCGGTCTCGTCAGGTATGGTGCAGCGTCCGGATCCCACCCGCAGATGGCCCCCACATATCACACTCTCCTTCCTCCACTGAGCTAGGATTCCTGACAGAACCCTAGTGTTCTTCCCTGCGCCGCCATGGTCACGCCAGCGCCAAGTCTTGGCAATCAAAGCAGACAGATTTTGTCGGCCCAGTGAGCGATCCCCCAACGCCCGAACGCCGCTACTGGGGCAGCTCGTTAGCGCAGAGTTACCGCTGCGCTAACGCACCGCCGGCCTTTTGGCTGAGATCTTTCAAACAGATTGTAGAAGATGGGAAAGAAAAACCAGAGAGCCTTTGGAACTGGAGCAATTAAAAAAGAGCAAAAAACAACAAAAAAGAACAAGTCTGAACAACCCAAGAGCCAGTGGGTACACCAATAAACTGTTGAAATACAGACCGCAGTTTGAATCCAGATGATGAAACTTCAGGAGTAAAACCAAATATTTCAGAATTGCCTGGGGCAGGTCAGCTCAATGATGATATCTCAAGGCCGTCCCCCTTTTAAGAAAGAGAAAAGCGAAAAAAGAGAGTAAAAAAGAACATTCATAAGGAGAAGATACGGATGGCCCCTGGCCAATGATGACGCATGGACGAGTTTCTTTGGGGAAGGGGGGCCAGTCCTTTTTTTTTTTTTTTTTTTTTTTGGCAGAAACTTGAAGAATGGGGGGGGCTGCTAAGTGTGTAGGTACGAGCATCCACGCTTAGCAGGGTCCCGGGTGTGAAGGCTCCGTCTATTGGTGGGGAGCTGCACCTGCTGAGAACCGGGCCCAGCGTCCCAATATTACATTGTATATTACATTGTACCTGCCATATCATGGATCTTTAAGACGTAGATATCGGCCAGAGTAGCTTATTTGTTTGAACCGAAGGGGGGGCAGTCTTCAGTGCAGTTGGACTCAAAAGATTCATCTACCTACCATCTTCATCGGAATAGAACGCCCCCAGCCATTATAGCTGTATTTGGGGCAACTGGCAGTCTAGATATAGCGATAATGATGAGGCATTCTGTTTAATTTGAAGATGGCAGGTGAAGAATATAGATTGCAGTGGGCACCCTGAGAACCCACTCACACTAGCATGTAAAATCGCAAATTCTTTTTCGTGCCGATTTTGTGATGGCAGAGCATCGCCTGGTCACACAGCTCTCCCGCATCTAGCACAAAACAGAAAAGACAGACCGCGGCCGGTCCTTCAAATGTGAATTTACGCCATGTGCAATCACACAGTTCGAGGCACAGAAATTTAATCGTGAAAGTGGAAAGAAATCACAGGAAAAAAAGGGCCTCTTTTGTAGGACTCCCAACTCACGGGGTGTTTACTAACAGCTAGATGTGCTTACCACATGAGGTCTGGGTTCAAGGTGGCGGTTGATCTAAAACTGAGGATTATGGAAGCTTGCTAGCCAGAGAAGGAAGAGGATGAAGGTGGAAATGAACCTGGCGCCACTCGGCAGGACGGACTTCCACGAGACGTCCGTTACACACGGCTGCAATAGAATATTCAATACTCCTGAGATGAGAGCAGAAAAAAGAGAGCTCGGAGGAACCTCAAATAGCGAATACGGCGAGTAGGAGAAGATGGTGGGTTATCACGCGTCCTACCAGTGAGGGGGCTAGCTGGCAGGATGGGAGTATGGTATAGCAGCAGCAGAGATGGTGGCTCCGCTGCAGTCAGTCTTGCCGGAGTGAGGTGAAGTGGATGGATGGGGGTTGATGGGGGTTCTTCTGAGTCGTTTCTGAAATCTGGTTAAATCATGAAGATTGTTGTAGATATGTCTGAAGCTGCTCCAATATTTCTGAGCCAAAGCCGGGTAATGGCCCCGGTATCTTAATTTTCGAAATACCATTCTTAGGCCGATTAGATTTCTCTAGTAGGTTTTTAGTGATGAATCTTCCGAATGCATTCATTATGGGACGCTGGGCCCGGTTCCCAGTTTGTGTCAATTTGTGAGGTAATGATTGTATCTATGCGACGCTGGACCCGGTTTCCAGCAGGTGTTGCTCCCCACCAATAGATGGAGCAGTTTTGTGAAAAAAAAAAAAAAAAAAAAAAGTGTAGTTAAAAAAAGACGAAAAAAAAGAGATGGGGATCCCCATCTTTAGTTTAGGAAAGCAGCTCTCTAACACGACTGATGGGTGACGCAGAGACTGCGTATACAGGCCGTGAGGGCATAACTAAGGGAGGAAGATAGTCAAGCATGAGAAGGACTTACAACGAAAACAGGATAAGGAGAAAAACAAAGGTACACGTAGAGAACCATGGATTGAGAGGGAAAAGATCAAACATGAGAATGATGACTTGAAACGAAAGCAGCACAAAGACACAGACGCAAGGAAGACGTAGAGAGCCATGGACACGAGTACGCGCAAAAATCAGGCACTTTAAAATATAACATGAAAACAGTGCCGTGCTGGCGGTGTCCCGACGATCGTTTCGACCGCCCGCCAGAGACGGTCTCATCAGGGGAAGTGAAACGCGTGCCATGGCGTAGAAAGTTCCCTGTTAAATACCTTTCCCTACCTGCCTTACGAAACACCTTCTCCCCACATAGCCCAACCCAGAAACCGCACATAGCTCAAACGCACCCATCGCCGACACGGAGACACGAAGGAGATGGAAGGAGAGCCGAGGAAGTAAGTAGTCAGAAAAAAAGAAAAGGCATACCCAAACATGCCCAAACAACCGTCTCCGTCAGACATATAATTGGAAACGGTTGGAGAAGGCATCAGATCAGACAGAGAGCACATAGTGGAAGAAATCAGCTGCACGATTTCAAGGTAACAGGTCAGAGTACTCCCGTTCAAATTTGGAGCACCGGTAGTCTTGAGAGTGAATAACGCCGCTCGACAGAAGACCGCACAAAGTCAAAATTCAAAAAACTGCGCGCACCGAGAGAGGAAATTTTTAAAGGTTCAGAAGAGCGGGAAGAGTAGAAAGAGGGAGGGAGAGAGAGAGAGAGAGAGAGAGAGAGAGAGAGAGAGAGAGAGAGAGAGAGAGAGAGAGAGAGAGAGAGAGAGAGAGAGAGANTGCCCTCCGCCAGCTCGACTTGCCTGAGAATGGAAGATCGCACATATCTCCCCTTGTCCCTTCCAGCAAAAGCCAGTGCCAGTTTGGCCAGAGTGCCTTGCTCATCCAAACGTAGCGTAGTGCCCTCTGATGACGTCGATCTGGCGCTGTCTTCACCCGAGTAGATTTGGACTGATAATTGCACCAACTACGGCTACACTGACCGAGCCTTCTACTCGGGTGAAGATGGTAGTAAAGGAAATCGCCAGGATGAGGACAGTGGGACGCCTCTGCCCTCATCACCTGTATTCCATGCTGCGCTATGGCGCTGTCTTACAAGTCTTTGATGTGTGCTTCACGCTACGGCACCTGGTTCATGCTGGGTGACGCTTTTCCTTGAATGAACACGATGGAAGGTCTTATTATCATGTCTTCATGTCCATGGTCCAAAGTCTGTGTCCGTCTTCTCCCTCGGTGCTGATGTGTGTAGTAAACCATTTCTATCTATATGCTCTAATCCGTGTCTCGCGTCAAGCGTGACACATCTAGAACACGAATAGACCGTAACCGGTCACTTTGCTTGTTCAAGCTCATCCAAACGACCGCAGTCAATGATGTAAGGAACCAAAAAAAAAAAAAAAAAAAAAAAAAACTTTTAAAAAGGGACACTGAGCTTGTTTACCAGCATATAGTCCCATAGACTCATAGCGCATACTCGCAGGACGAGGATTTTTTTTTGTTTTTTTTGAAGGATGACGGCCTTGAGATATCAGCGTTGGACTGAGCGACGCCCGGTAATTCAAAATGATTCATTCTGGTCATCTGATTGTCTCTGGATTTGAACTCGGGTCTGTATTTCAACAATTCGTTGTGTGGACCAACTGTGAAGGTTGGTGGACTAGAGGACTTTTTCAACTTACGGATGTGTAATCGCAGTCAGATGCATTGCCTGTGTGTAAAAGAGGGCTGATGCATTGACGAAAGTCGCAGTGCGAAGATGGCCTCCTACTAGGAAGTGGGCCCCTGTGTTTCTGTTGTGTGGCCAGAGGTGCCCTTCCCCAAGGAGTCAGTGGGTAAATTTTGTTTACCCAATAGATGTCAAAGGATTCGACGATCTCTCACAGCCGAGGTCGGGAGTAGCTGAGGGGGGGAGTAGCCCCAGCATGTTCTCTCGTGAACACGGTTCTGGCTGCTACGGGGTTCCCCGTATGCCTACAATTAGGAGTAGAGGTAGGTAGGTAGTGTGAGGTGAAATTGAGAGAAAAATATAGCTTAAAAAAAACGTATCTCGCTGAGCTGTCCTTGTGTGTGTACTGGTTGCAGCCTCTCTGCTGCACATACCCCGGTCTCCAGCCACCAAACCTTTCAGTACTGGGAGCGCGTGGGGGCAAATCGGTCTAGATAGTCGCCTAACATCTTCCCCTGAATAGAATTCATGGCAATGATGATGGNCCTAACATCTTCCCCTGAATAGAATTCATGGCAATGATGATGGCCCTCATTCCACTACTCGTGAAATGTACAAATGGGCAGTAGCACGGCCATGTTGTTTGTCTTTTGAGTATGTGGTGAGTAGTGGAGCGAGGCGCTATGACAGTGCCTGACCACAAAATTGTCTTCATGCCATTCACGACGTGTAGAGTGCTCTATTAAGGGGCTAGCATGCATCACATCAGATTTCCTGTTTGCATCACATCAGATTTCCTGTTCAGATTCATTCGGACTTTCGGCCGACGGCCAGTTGTGCAACTAGGCCCTATGTCGAAGGTGGCAGTATGAATGTGGACAGCATGTTTCAATCATTCTGTTGCTAGCCAGTCCAGTTTCGGTGTTGGACCCTTTTTTTTTTTTCCTTTGAAATGAAGACATCTCTTGTAAGTGCTAGGCGGTGTTCATAAAAGCAATCACCGGTGTCTACGCTGGGTTTTAATGAAGGGGTTCATAATTTGAGTGGCTTTCAGAGGATGCCTTCCAGGCTCTCGCTGTCCTCGGCAGGAGGTGCAGAATCATTTTTTTTCTAATAATTCACACTGGACATTGAGCTGAATACAGTTTTTGAAAAGTGGACGCATTTCATGAGCATAGTTCTGTGTAGGATTTCGTATCCTGGCACATACGATTTTCAACGTCGCTGTTCGAGGGAAGACGTTGTGCGATCTGTTGATCCAAGTCCATGGCCTATTTTTGGTTCACTGGGAGCTTATACCATTGGTGGTGTTATGTACATGCATTCGTAAACCACCAGTACTTCCTAAAGTCGTGCCGTTAACAAGCCACAATTTTAGGAAACGTACGGGCTACTACAGGAGCGCCCAAATTCATCCGACCAGAAATGTTTTAGCTCTATTTTTTTTGCGGCCGATAGCTGGGCCAAGTACGGGCTACTACAGGAGCGCCCAAATTCATCCGACCAGAAATGTTTTAGCTCTATTTTTTTCGCGGCTGATAGCTGGGCCAAGTAAACCACCAGTACTTGGCCCAGCTATCGGCCGCAGAAAGTAATAGAGTAGAAAAAACACCAGTACTTGGCCCAGCTATCGGCCGCGGAAAAAAATAGAGTAGAAACATTTCTAGTCGGATGAATTTGGGCGCTCCTGTAGTAGGCCGTATGTTTCCTAAAATCGTGGCGCGTTAACGGGCATGACTCTAGCCTCTAGGAAGTACAGGTGGTTTAATATACAGGAGGTACCGTGTGCCTTAGTTTAGGTTTAGGAATGATTTTGTGTACCATGTTTGTACGATAGGCGTGATGTAATACATATGATCTTTTTTGGTTAACAGGAGAATCAAACTGATCATGGAAAGCAAAGGCCCTTCCTTAATACAGGCTATCCTAAGGGCAACAAAGTTGCCGCTACCCAAAAAATTTGGGAACCCCTTCAAAACTTTTTTGTCCGTGTGCCGGCACAAGTGTATTGTCAGGAGTTTCCATGGTACATGAAAAGAGCCAACAATGAATTCAATCCCACCAGGCCATCGTCAATTTTCAATTCCCATTAGCTAAGGGTTCAGTCTAGATTTGGGTTCAGTCTAGTTTTCGCTGGACCCGGTTTCCAGCATGTGATGCTCACCACCAATAGATGGAGTGGCCCCCAGGTAATTCGGAAAGTCCGTCACATTGCCATCCTCTTGGTCTGAGTGGCTATGCAACAATATCATTACCTGGAGCCGCTGTATTTGGTGTTCCAGCTGAGCTGGGCCAGTTAGAAATAATTGCGCTATTTGTAAAAGGGTAACGGTCCCAGCAGCTACGCTAGTCTGAGCCTGGTAGTAATGCTAATATCAATTTTAATGAAGTAAAATTATAATAAGAATCATCATATGGCCCTAATGCCATGGAGCCCGGTGCCCCCCGGGCCAGGCGTTGGTCCCCATCCCAGCCACCTCCGTCCCTGCTCAGTTAATCCCGCGAGGACCACGGTAATCAATGCTGGCAGGGAGTTGATTACAAATGTTCAAAGGGACGCTGGACCCGGTTTCCAGCAGGTGCTGCTCCCCACCAATAGATGGAGCCTCTCCGGGGGTGCTAGTGGCTCCTATCACCATCCGTAGCATCAGCTCGGACTGTTAAAGGGAAAAAAAAAAAAAAAAAAAAAAAAAAAAAGAAAAAAAAAAAAAAAAAGTAGATTAAAAAAAAAAAAAAAAAAACAGAAGGAGATAAATAGAATTGTTGTACCCACATTCAGTAGCACGAAGATCCACGGATTACCTCTGCCCTGAGAATATATGCATTGAAAAGTTCGCTTGTTGCCAGGAAATATCTTTGCAATGAATGCTGTCTATCCAGGCAGGCTGCATTTTTTCTCTTTCACAAGGTTGGTATGTTGTCAAAGCGGGGGACGGAAGAAAAGAGAAAAAGTCAAAAGGATGGTCGTCTGTCAGTGAGGGTGCGCCTAAAGCTGCAGATGCTAGGTAGCTTGCTGATTTTAAAAAGTGGGGAGGCAGCATGTTTGGCAGGGTTATGGGAACCTATCTTCTTCTTCTTCTTCCAGATGCTAGGTAGCTTGCTGATTTTAAAAAGTGGGGAGGCGGCATGTTTGGCAGGGTTATGGGAACCTATCTTCTTCTTCTTCTTCTTCGGGTGAAGACGGTAGTAGATGAAACGGTTTCACCCAGTTAAACCGGCATTTGCAGACACAGAGATTCGATCCCTAGACCTGTGCCCAAACCCTGTACATTGACCCTGTGCGCTGAGTGAGATTCGATCCCTAGACCTACCCTGTACCCTGTACAGGGCCCAGTGATCGGTGTGAGACTCGATCCCCAGGTCTGTAGATTAGGAGTTAGGTCTGTTACCGCTAGTGTGTGACGAATCCAAGACTCGAACACACTGTCAACGGCTTAGCGGGCAGACACCTAACCATAAGGCTAAGCGGGCTGGGGTGAAAGTGAAGCCCCAGGATTCAAACCTGAATACCTCACCCCACCCCAGCACGGAATCCCACAACGGAGATCCCGCGACCCGGTGTACCCAACCACACTTCCACTCCACTTACGCAGCCACACTTCCGTAGTATTATTTCTACGGTGGTTACTGCGCGAAAGCATGTGACGAATCCAAGGCTCGAACACACTGTCAACGGGTTAGCGGGCAGACACCTAACCATAAGGCTAAGGCCTAGGAAGGTCTGTTCCAGAAGTCTCTATCTGAGTCTACTGAGGCCTAGAGTCTGTCTGTAAGTCTGTAGGCTCTAGAAGGTCGTAGGTCCCTGTAGGCCAGTCCAGTCAGCAAGTACCAGGGGTAGGGGCTGCACGTGGGGAAGGTTCTGGACCACGCTGTGGGTTCCACACGTTTTGGCCCAGAAGGCCAAACGTCTGGAAGCTTCCCTGGGCCACACATTTTGGCCCAGGCCCACACGTTTTGAGACAGGCCCGGGTACCTCCGAAGAGGTATAAATAAAGAGGCAGCGTCCAGCCATTCATTCATTCGCCTGTGTGCCATGCAGAAGAGCTGCCTTGGTATCTTGTGCATGGAGGACTGCAGGTGTCCGGAGAAGAAGTGGGCTGTGAAGAAGATAGCGGCCGTAGTGAACCAGTGAGAGAGACACCGGCGGCCATAGCTAGGAGGAGGAAGACGACGGCAGCCATAGCCGCCCAGCTGTTGGTGTAGGCAGAGTATAGACAGTGGGTGTGACTGTGCAGCGTGGACATTCAGGGTGATCCTCGTATGTGCGTGCATGTGAGAGTGAGGTAGAGTGAGGCTGGTGGTAGAGACAGTGTTCCGTGGCCATAGCCGCAAGTGGTACAGTTGATTCAGACTGAGTTTAATACAAGTTCATGTTGTTTCTGAGTTGGAAGAGTTCGGTTTTGCCATCGGTTCTCAAGTGTGCATGTTGTGAGCAAGTCTGAAGTCGAGTCTGATTGCATAGACCTGACCAGTCTTGTGTTCATAAAAGAACGAAGGGGAGGCAGCCACATTTAACTCTGAAGTAAACAACAGAATGAGAAAAAGGTAGAACTATATGATTGAAAAAAAAAAGAAAAAAAAAAGAAGAAAACTTTATGAGTGAATGGTGGCCCATGGGAGGGGCCTTGGAGCATCACAACATTTAATGGCCTCGATTGCAGGGGGCCCACATTTTTTTGTAGTGGTCTGTGGGCCCTTGCAGATCCTACGGCCAAAGAAAGTTACTAGGGGCCAGGTACCCTGGCACCACCCCGTGGGAGGTGCCCTGAAGTGTCACTACATTTCATCGCCTGGATTTAAGGGGGCCCACATGGGTTTTAGTGGTGTGTGGTCCCGCGCAGATCCTACTGCCAAGGAGGTTTCTAGGGGCCAGACACCCTGGCACCACTTTTCTTGATTGTAATGGAAACCCGAAACGGTACATACGGAGTATGGGAATGAGAGGAGAGTAACTGGCATGGGATTTCGTCCGTACAGGATGGCTATCTTGGTTATCTCCTGCCCAGGTCATCATAGTTCCTCGCTTTATACCACCACTACAATAGTTTCCTCACCCATTGTGAAAGCTCAGAACTGTTTTTTTTTCCCCCCTTTTCCAAAGTTTTTTCCTTTTCGAAAGGGGCGATGGCCTCAAGATATCATCTTTGAACTGACCGGCGCCAGGTAAATTCAGAGTTATTCTCACTCATCTGACTCCATTGGGATTCAAACTCAGGTCTGTGTTTCAACAGCTCATACGTATACCAGCTGAGCTATGCCAGTTGGTAATGCTCAGAGCTGTTGTTTTGCCTTCTGGTCTGCGTTTGGATTTCCACGGAACCGGAAGGCCATCCCGATGAGATCTCCTTCCAAGGTCCTCATAGATCCTCCCTTTGCAGACCATCATTACAGTAATTTCCCTCCTCTTTTTTTTTTCTTTTTCATTTATTATAATTCCCTCTTACATTCATTACTGCAGCCCAATCGTGCACGGACCCCATCTTGCTTTAAATTTTTTAAGAGGTAACCATTAATCCACCACTACCGTTCCCAGCCGGCCCGACCTCTGACATTTTGTTCTTCACTAATGAATTTGTCTTTGCACAGGCAGGCCTCTACATCCCAGCGAATACACCGTGCACCTTTGGGATGAAGTGGTGGTTCAAGCCACCCAGTATTTCGCCCAGCTTGAAAAACAATTATACGGCTTGTATAGGGCCGCAACTTTCTGGTGTCGGGGTACCGGACCACAATGGCTGGCGAGGCCTACACCGGTTCGTTTTTTGGGGAACATGCGGCATTTTCAGAGTCGGCTTCAATAGCTGGGCGAGGTACCGGTGGTTTTCGATCACCTTCGGAAACAACTACTACTCTTCGTGCCTTTCGAGTGCATTGAGACTGGGAAAGCGGTCCTTAACCTATTCAATTATTCTGAGCTAACTGTGTTAAAGTAGCAGTACCTTTCCCAGCTATTTTTTCAGCGGCGCGCCGGGTAACGCACTGGCCTGAAACGGAAGGGTGGCCGCCGATATATCGAATCGGCAGCCAGTCTTGATTTTCGGGCCGGCGCGTTCTATTTGAAAAAAAGTGGGTAAAAACGAAGATCTCATCTTTTTAGGGTAAGTTGAAATATAACGCCCGGGCGTTATTTTCGGGTGAAGACGGTAGTTAACAATGTGAGGGCAAATAGGGGTGCGCTGGGAGAATTGGCGAGGGATTCTCTCACCAATAAAAATTGTCAGGACAACCAATGGAAGCCTGATGACTTCGACCACTGTATGTCTGGAACCTGGCCTCTACAACAACCTGCAGTGGACCTTTTTGAAAAAGAAAGGAAGAAGAAAGGACAGTGAGAGCAAGAGTCTTTAAAGTTTAAACCAACAGTCCGTCTCTTACCTATTTTGTTCTGATGTGGCGTTCTACTCGCCACGTCGAAAGGGGCTTTCCCTACCCTCTTCACCCGAATAGAACACCACTGTATCTAGCCTGAAAGCTGCACCAAGTAGCAACAATGACCGGGCGCTCTATTCGGGTGAAGACGGTAGTGGAGTAAAATAGCTGGGCCTGCCTCTAGTCGCCTCGTGGAACAGCTGCAGCTTTTGCCCTCGCCAGTGTGTGTAGTGAGTGACCCACTAGGCCTTGGATGCTTCTGGAAACAGATTCTGGCCGCCGCTTCGCGGCGGTAACAGTCAACGCTGCGCCCGTCTGAGCCTTTGAATGGGTGCGATGCTGTGGTTGTGGTTGACTTCTGGAGACTTGTTGGACACTTTGACTACTAGAACCAGTAGGGACTGACTGTTGACGTTCCTAGGTCCTAGCGTTGACTTTTGGGGGCCCTGGCTTCCTTGTTTTAACCTTTCACCCCAGGTCTACCTGTATCGAGCGACTACAGTCTTCACTTCACCCGAATAGAACGTCCGGTCATTATCACTGTATCTTGACTGAAAGTTGCCCCAAATACAGGTATAATGACCGGGCGTTGTAATCGGGTGAAGAGGGATCCTCTTCCCACAAATACGAGGCCCCCATCATTTTAGCTGCATATAATGATCACCAATTTTGTAACATTTCCTGTTTACCCCCCCTCTGCCCCAGTGTGTCTGACCTTGTAGCATTGCCAGTTTCTTTTTCTTTTCTTTTTTTTTTCCCAAAAATAGCCCTTGCCTATTTCGCGCAACTCGCTTGCCCACCAAACTTTTGCAGAGTAAGTCCTATACCAGCATGTTTACACATTTGCCCCTTATTTTCCATCTCCTGTCCTTGCAGTACTGTCCTTTTTTTTTTTTATTTTTTTTTATTTATTTTTTTTAATCCAAGGCTCCATCTATTGGTGGGGAGCAACACGTGCTGGAAACCGGGTCCAGCGTCCCATAGATACAACCATATCCTCACAAATTGGCACAAATTGGGAACCGGGCCCAGCGTCCCATAACGAGTGCGTTCAGAAAACTTCATCAGAAAAAATTCCTACTAGAAAATCTTAGGCTTTTGGAACATAAGATGCCGAGGCCCAACTACTTCAGACATGTCCCTGACAATGTCATGATTAAGCAAAATTCGAAACAACTCAGAAAAATCCCCATCAAACCACCCTCCGGCAAGACTAACTGCAGCGGAGCCACCATCTCTGCTGCTGCTATGCCATACTCCCATCCCACCAGCTAGTCCCCTCACTGGTAGGACGCGTGATAACCCACCATCTTCTCCAGCTCACCTTATTTTCTTTATGAAGAACCTGAGAACTTTTACCGACTTTCTTCAGAGGTATGAGAACAGGCCACAGAGGTCCTAGGATTGTTCTAAAAAATTTGAAATCCACACACAAACCCCTCCAACGTTCTCCAAAACTGTCATACTCTCTACCGATCTCTTCTAGGTCTCACACCCCTGCTTCTGCTGGGTTACAGGGCAACGCAGCTCACCCCAGCTCCGACCAGCGTCATCCCGTGGAAAGTCCTCCCCAAGACCTCCCCAGATCTCTCTACCAGACCTCACGCTCCTGCATCGCAGGTTACAGGGCAGCACCCCAGCACCGGTCAACATCCTTCTGGCATCGAATGACCACAGAACACTGAGTATGGCAGCGTTGGAATCACCAAGGAAGAGTTAGCAGGGACCCCAAAATCCTAGAAAACATGCCTAGGACCATTGAGCACCCCACTCTTTTTTGGAACATTTGGAATTCTTTAGAAATTTACAAGGGCGGGGGGGAAACAAACTGTCTACTATCCTAAAATCCTCCCTCAGCAGACGAGGTGTCAGTCCAGGCTTTCAGTCTTCGTACCAGAACTCAATTGATCTCATACCCCCTACTGCTAGGGTAACA
>BFEA01000120.1:2786237-2799217 GCA_003427395.1 Chara braunii
TACCCCCTACTGCTAGGGTAACAGGGCACCACAACCCTCCCCAGTACCGACCAACCTCGTTCTGACGGTCAGGAAGTGCCTTCCTCCCTCGACAGTTCCTGCAGCGGCAAGCCCCAAACAGGTTACAGGGTCAATACCCGGCGCCAGCGTCGTCGGACGGTCTGGTTATGCACTGGGTATAACTTCGCAGGCCTCAAGCTCCCCCTGGGTCACAGAGCACCAGCTCCAGCACCGGCCTGAGTCGTCCCAACGCCGTCCTACTAACTACTTACCCTGACCGAATACCCTCCTCTGTTGAGAATCCCTTTCTTCCCTCCACCAACTTCTATCCCGTGATTTTTGGAGTCAAAAAATCCTTCAGAACCTAATTTGGAAGATGGTAATAGAAAACCAAATTCAGAAATTCTATCTAAAACATCTTATAGAGATTAGAACTAAAACGAGTGACAGGTCTAAGATTAGATTTGGAATTATTCCAAATGAAGAATGACTTCGAAAGTCATAGATTTAGAAATGAAATTGAAAGCAGTGAAGGAATCAACTGTAATGTCCAAGGACTTTCGATTCAGATTCCTAGAACCCCAAGATCCCAGGAATCGTTGTGATAGTGAATCAGAGAAAGTAATATGTGATGTCCAAAGGGACTTTCGATTCAGATTCCTAGGACTCCAAGGTCCCAGGAATCGTACTGATAGTAATCCAGCGATCAGGATATGTGTGCAAAAACAAGCGAATCTAGACACTCGAAAAAGTGCAATCTGATAGTAATCCAGAATTACCAATTATCAAGGCAGACAGCGATCAGGATATGTGCGCAAAAACAAGCGAATCTAAATCCGACACAAACAATCCAAAAAAGTGCAAACTACCGCATCTCAAAAGGACTAAGAACTAGGGATCACAGAATCAGGATTGTTAGTTGACTAAGAACTAGGGATCACAGAATCAGGATTGTTAGTTATGTCCCACAGTACTAATACACAATCAGACAGATATGAAGACGAACAAACACGATCAAGGCCAAACGGAAGAGGAACACCATACCCTTGACAAACCTTGAATACACCCCCCCTCTCTCCAAACCTCACCTCCTCGCTTCATCGGCTTCTCAGCAACTCGGCCGCCTGTGATTGAGAACCATTCAACCAACCAATAAGATGTCAATAGCAGCTCCCTCACCAATAGATGGAGCCTTCAAGCGAAGAGGCACTTTAGGAGGGAGCTCGTATCACCTCCTCAAGTGGTCCCCTCCAACGAAGTTAAAAAAAAAAAGAAGCCCAACCACATACACAGCGCACCACCATCACTATTTTCGGCTAAGAAAAAGGGAAACAGGTCCCCCTGTAAGCGCCGTAACAGGTTTCCGCAACAAGATGAAAGCGAAAAAAAGAGGAGACATCCAGTCTTGTAACATCCACGAATACAGCGTTGGCCAACCGTCTTCACCCGAACAGAACGCCTTGTAATTGTAGCTGTATTTGGGGCAACTTTCCGTGCAGATGCAGCGATACTGCTGACCCGGCATTCTATTCGGGTGAAGACGGGCCCTAGAACCTAACTGGACCATAGAGCTATCTGCCAGGTTCATAACCCAGTGAGAGCATTGATAAATGTCATTGGCGGCCCGTTTTTCGTTGATGCTGGAAACAAAAGAACTTTAAAGAAGGTATCAAATCGGATTTTGACAGCCGTTTTTTTTTTTTTTTTTTTTTTTTGGAAACAATCTCCAGAGGCAGCTTGAGATGCTGGTAGGAGCAGACATCTCAAGCTGCTCTCAGGTAGGCTCCATCTATTAGTGAGGAAGATCTGCTTCCCTTTGGAAGAACTACCTGTCAGCTAATAAGTTGATGTTTGTGGTTTCTACTCTAGAGTCTAGACCCTTAAAAACCACCAGTACGTTTTGCAGCCATCATGCAGAAACGCGCCGTCATATTCGGAAGCCAATGGGGAAAGGGCCACTGTTGATAATGTCATCGGCGGCCCGTTTTTCGTCTTGGCCTCGAATTCCCGCCCGCTCCCGATATATAGGAAACGTACTGGTGGTTTAAACCACCAGTTTACCCGACACACAGTCCGTGGCCTTGTGCCCTAGCTGATCAGGTTTCGGTATTCTAGATGGTCTCAGTCAAACTACTCAGGCGTCACTTGTGTACCATTCAAACTCTTTTATGTACTCAGGGACGCTGGACCCGTTTTCCAGCAGGTGATGCTCCGCACCAATAGATGGAGCGGCCAGTAATGTGGTTTAAACCAGCAGTGTACCCGACACAGAGTTTGTGGCCTTGTGGCCTAGCTGATCAGCTTTCAGTATTCTAGATGGTCTCAGTCAAACTGCTCAGGCGTCACTTGTGTACCATTCAAACTCTTTTATGTACTCAGGGACGCTGGACCCGTTTGGAGCGGCCAGTAATGGACCTACTTGGGGAGGCTGCTCATACCCCCCCCCCCTGCCCCTAGTAGGCCATTTGGGTGTTGTGTCGAAAAAAATAAAAAATAAAAATGGGCCGGTAGCAAACGCAGCACGCCACTTCGAAAAAGGCGCAGTTGCAGGCCCATGAGGCACGTGTGAACTGGTGGTTGAAACCACCAGTACATCGGCCGTGGGCCTGAAATGTTCTGTGCGCCACAAAAAACAATTCCACAGGGATGTATCTGCCTGCTGCTGCCAGCCATTTCATGGTGGGCCTGCACTTCCGTGTTAACCGCTGCCCTTTTTTTTTCAAGCGGGCAAAGGTACTGGTGGTTTAACTGTCTTGTGCTATTTTTCTACCTAATGTCTGCCAGTGGCTGATCACTTGCATTGAACGTCTGAGGGAGGCCGGTTGGTTTTGGTTGGAATTTTGTAGCATCCGTTGCGTTTTCTGTTTGCTTTGTTTCGTCTTATGTGGGCATGTGGGGGGGTGTTTGTGTTCCCTTAACATGGGCCTCGCTCCACTGCACCCCACTCTATATGTATCTGGACCTGACAATCATTCGGATACATTCAAAACGTTGGACTCATCCGACTGCACCTGGTCCAGAAAGTGTCCAAATGCATGAGCAAGGCCCCTTGGTTTTCGTTTTCTATCGTGTTTGGTTTGGGTGTTGCAACACTCTTTTTTTTTTTTTTTTTTTTAAACACCCTGTGAATTGACGGATTTGACATGTCACAGGGCCTCCATCATATACATCTGCCAAAGTGCTAGTGTGGGTATCTCAGCGGTGGTACGAGAACCGCCAAAATTGAGGGCTTGTCTGTCGGGCTGCTCCATCTATTAGTGGGAAGCGGCACCTGCTGGAAACCGGGTCCAGCGTCCCTTTGACAGATGTTAATCTGTGGTTTGCTCCTTAGGGGTTGACTGTGCGACAAAATGAAAAAGAAGAAGAAAATTAAAAAAAAGTGCGACAAAATGCCAACGATTACAGCTTTGTTGTCATGTCTCCTCCTTTGTGCACAAGTGCTCTGTAAGCTCGGGACAACAATAGACCTGCCGTCTTCACTGGAACGGAACGCCGATCATTATCGCTGTATCTGGACCAAAAGTTGCCCTTAATACAGCTGTGATGACCGTTCCACATTCTATTCGGGTGAAGACCCATAGTACTACAGGTAAGACACTACTAAGACTGTTACAGGTTTTTTTTTCTTTTTTTTTTTAAAGACTGTTACATTTTTCATTGACTTGGATGGTGTGAACTGGTATAGTCCTGATTTTTTTTTATTTTTTTTTTTTTTTTTTTTTTTTTTTTCCCTTGAGTCCTGAGTTATTTACGACAGTAGGCTTCCAGCCTTCGACTGTTGGGGCCTAGCCGCACTGCTCACCAAATGTGTTGGAAGTGGAGCATGTATCTGCCGCCTAGAAGCGGAGAGAGACAGCCTCCATCTTTTTGTCCTGTTCGCTTGTTGGTGAGTGGTGCAGCGAGGGAGTTGCTCTCTCCTGGCCAGAGCAATGTGTGATACGTAGCATGCAGCCATTCAGCTGACAGCAAGGTGTGCATGCGGTTTTTCCATCCCACTTCACGTCTGGTACAGGAAAAGCGGGCAGATGATTTCCGAAGAGAGGAGAATGACGCCTCCCCCCTGATGGCGCATGACCTAAATGAGATGGACGTGGCGCAAAGAGATAACCAGCATGATGCGTCACATAGGAGACATGAGGAGCACTGCTCACCAGATGGTTCTGCGAGGACATCGCATTCGTGGGGCGAACACAAGGAAGCGCGGTTTGGGGTCGATTACCGAGATGTGGACGACGAAGGAGATGTAACCGAGGGGGTGGGAGTAATCCAGCATCAGGAAAAGATAGGTGGTGGGGGGGGCGTGGTGGGAGGGGGAGGAGGACACGAGCGACGAACGCGGTCATCCCGAAAGCTGTGTTTCGGTACCCCAACCGACTCAGAAGATGCAGCGGAGGTTATGCCTGCGGGGCGGAGGAGGTGGGCACGGCGATGCCATAGTGGCAGTTGTTGCAGCTGCTGTGTGGCTGATCTTTGCTGCAACGGAAGGAGGGCGACATGGCGAGGAACGTCCATGCAGAAGATTCTTACGGCTGAGATGGAATGCACAAACGCATGGCAAGAGTCGTTGGAGGAGGAAAAGAACAAAAGGATCGCCCTTGAAGAAGGACTCCGAAAAGAGAAGGAGAGAATCGAAGAGCTGACTCGTAAACTGGATTTGGAAAGACGGCACCGACTCCGTCTTGAGGCTGAGGCCGAAGCTGAAGGAGTTCTTCATCATAGAGAAAATGGGCTGCACATGGAAGATTCTGCTGCCATCAAGAGCGGCTTTGGTGCAGCCGATGAAGCAGATGAGTGTGGTGGTGACGAACGGCGGTCTCCCGGCTGCCGAACCCGTGGAACAAAAAGGCTGCTTCACGACGGCGGATCCGACAATAGCGGGGACAGCTACAGGAGAATGCGCTTGCGACTTAACGAGGCCGAAGTTGGCGCAAACATGAAGCGACCGCCTTATCAGCATGAGGTAGGCACAATACATACGGCCTCATTGTTACCTTCACATCTTTTTTTAGCATGTTTGAGAGAAATACGTACTAGTAATTACAGGATGTGTCGAGTCTCTTGCCCAACAGCAGAGGGATTGTTTTACACAGTGAATGTGTTTTTGCTGGGGGGGAACAAGAAAGTCCTGAGCAGCATTGGGGATAAGCTAGTACAACCCGGTCCCTCGTTTTTCTTTTCTTTCTTTTTTTTTCCTGGATTGCCGGTCCTCCCTCGGCTCTGCAGTCCCTCACGGTATCTGAGTTCTCAGCTACTAGAAATACACTCATCCAACCTGCCAGTCAGTTTTTTTCTTGCCCCTTGAGTCCTTGCTTAGCCCACCACAACCATATGTTACCCCCCCCCCCCCCCCCCCCCCTCCCTCGCCTGTCCATTCGCCATTCCTCGTAAGAGAGAACGTCAGAAATGGCTTCGGTATAACGACACCTGCCCCCCAGTCTTCCCATGTGCACCCATTCGTCCCTGAACCAGAAGGCACCCCTGATGTGCCTCTTTCCTTTGTGATCTCTTCTGCTCCAACTCCCCCTTCACACTTCACACCTACATATTTGTAAGCTATCTTCTATATCCATGTTGCCACTTCCCACCATTATGAACTCCGGCGCATTGATTCTCCATTGCTGAGTTCCATTCCCTTTTCTGTCATCAGGCCTGTAGATGTACCAACCTCCTTTGTGGCTGAATGGCACACACATATCGGTCCTGATGAACAGATCGCGAGTTCAAATCCTGAAGCCATCTGGTGAATACAACTTGCCGCTAGAGCTCTTGAAGGACGACAGATCATGAGCTGAAATCCTGGCAGCCACACATATCGGTCCTAGAAGCAAAAATTATCAAAATCATTGTGCCACGATCTGAGCCAAAATGATCAACCACATTCGGTTGCGGGCCCCGTTCGGAGCAGCTACTTCATGACCATGGATTTCTTGAAGCGCTCTTAAACCACCAGTTCATGCCCTACATCAGCTGCAGGCCTCATTCGGAGGCTGAAGCGCGATGCCAGCCGCCAACATATGTTATCGATGGTGCGCCGGCTCCGACTTTTCCGGAGTAGGTGACAAATGGTTCTCCACATGGCCGGGGCCGTGTACTAACGGTTTTAACAACCAGTACACCCAGCCCCTGCGAAAGCTTACCGAACCTGGAGGTAATCAGAGACATTTTGGACCGCTTTTGCGCCTTATCCAGCATGTCTATCAACTGGGGGAATAAGACGCTAGGCTGGTGGCTTCATCACAGTGGTGGTAGGCCAACGGAAGATCATGGGATCACTTGGGGCCCTTTAGACTCCACCCCCGTTCCGATCCTGGGTATCCAATTGACGGCCCTTGGAAAACCAGCCACTCATCCCGACACATGGATCTCGGCGTCAGCGCTCCAAAAACTATCCAGCTGGCAGGAGAACCACACTTCGCTCTTCGGCAGGGCGCTTGTATTAAATAATGTAGTGCTGGCAAACCTTTGGTGTAAGTCTGCAATCTGCCCGATGAGCCAGCACGCAACTGCTCAACTGAAAGGCCAAATTGCAGCCTTCCTCTGGTGTGGCAATTACGAGCTTGACAGGGTGATAAGCCGTGTGGCCTGGGCATCAGTTTTGAAACCAAAAGCTTGGGGCGGCCTAGGGATCTTGGACCCCCAGGTACCCAAGCTGTTGCCCTCTCATCGCAATGGCTGCAGCGCCTGATCTTCAACCCCATCCTCATATGGTAGCCCCTGGCACTCAAACAGTTAGTTAGACTCGCCACAGAAGCTCCGCCCCGCCTGACATACATCCCCCGACTTGGCTGGATAACCTGTTCTGGTCAACCCCAGGCCTGGAGCTTCCTGCTGGAGGATTCCGGCAATGTCGGCGGCCAGGGCAAACCTCAGACATGAACCCTTGTGGCAACAGCTGTTGAAGGGATGGCACAGACTCCCCCTCCCTGATAGACGACACCCCCGCCCCCCCCCCGCCTGGGAAGAGGTGGCGCGGCAACCCCTTTTTGGGAATAGGACGATCACAGACCGACATCGATGTGTCTTCCCCAGCTCGCAGGCACCATGGTCCACCTGGGTAAGAAATGGGGTGCTCAGAGTGGGTGACCTGTGGGGCGATCAGGAGGCTAAGAATTGGAAAACAGGCATTGGTGGTCCCGGACCTGGCAGCAGCTGGGCACGGCCTGCGAATGGCCCTGGGATTGGAGGGCTCTGCTGTGCGGTCACTGGGAGGCCCAAGTTGACGCCTTCTCCAGGAATCCTTTTGACCTTGGTAGAAAGGCGGTGGGTGCTGTGGGCCCTCTGGTGGCGTCGCTCCATCCTGACCACAGAAGGAGCGCACATTGGCGACAGAGAAGTCACAGAGATGATCTGTGCTGAAGTAGAAACAGGCATTAGAGCAAAACAATGGGCATTTGTTTCGCCAAAAGCTGAAGTCGGACTTAATACGCATTGTAACTGTGTTCTGCAAGGATTGGCTGGGGGGGTATCGGGGGGGGTGGGATTGCGCAAGTGGAATGGGGGGGATGGGAGCATGGTGACCAGCAGGGCCCTTGTCCCAAAGACTATCGTTTGTGTTTCAGAAAATGGACTGCAATTGACCCAGTCATCCCACTCCCTCCCCCTGAGAACCTTCCTGACCGTTTCCTTCCCACCCCCCATAATGCCCTGGTCGAGCCAAGCTGGTACGACCGCTTGTTGCCCAGGGGGGACCCCGGCCTGTCCAAACTCTGATGCGGGTGGCCCTCAATTGCCTGTGAACCCTGCAGCAACTGTTTTAGCTCGGGGGGAGAATGGGTAGATGTATTGTTGGTTCTCTGTTTGCACGAGACCCTCCCCCCCCCAGCCCCAGTGTTGCTGAATTGTTTCTCAAAGCCTGCTCAGTACATCCCCTGCTGCTACAGGGCAACCAGTGCTGGCAGGCCACACACCATTGTTCTCAGACACACTCATCTGTTGTTCAGGGGACGCTGGACCTGTTTTCCACCAAGTGACACTCCCCACCAATAGATGGAGTCTCCCCTCAGGGCGCTAGAGGTTGCTGCTCTTATCAGTACCTCAGCGACCCAGGGGAGGTTTTGTTATTCTTTGTTTTCCAAACACACCCCCTGCCTTGCAGAAATTTGTACCTCAGCGACCCAGGGGAGGTTTTATTATTCTTTGTTGCAAAAAAAAAAAAAAAAAAGAAAAAAAAAAAAAAAAAAAAAAACACAACGGTCCTGTTCTCGCCGCTGGCCGATTGGGTTGCTGGTGAAATGAAGCACCATGCGGCATGCACCCTGTTACCCTGTATCAATCATGCAAATGTAGGGGGATTCAAACCTGGTAATATATTTCGTCTGGGTGGTGATGGAGCCAAAGAAAAAAAAAAAAAAAAAAAAAAAAAAAAAAAAAAAAAAAAAAAAAGAAAGAAATTTGTTCATCACCTAATCCGAAAAGTTTGCCGCCAGGGCCTACAGTGCCACAATGGCTGGCAGCACCAGCCAAAACCGAAAAACAGTGCACCGCTGGTGGCTCAGAAAAGCTTGGCACACAGTCCACCTGCTGCTTTGTGCGCCAAGCTTTTACCAATGCAGCGCTGCGCGGCAAGCTTTTCGGAACCGCCAGCAGCTCTCTTTCTTTCTTTCTTGGCTGGCGCTGCCGCCCATTGTGGTCCAGTAGGCCGAGCCGCAAAATTTTTTGGAGCGGGCGACAAACAAATTTCTGCAAGGCCGGGCCTGGAGGCGTTGCACTGCGCAACAAACAAGCTTTTCCGAACCGCCAGGGGCGCAATTTTTCTCTTTTTTGGCTGGTGCCGCCAGCCATTGTGGCGCTGAAGGCCCGAGGCGTGAAATGTCTGGAGGAGGTGATGAGCAGCAAATATCCACACGGCTGGGGCCGTGTACTAGCGGTTTAAAGCTCTTTTAGTTAGGCTACTGGACCTGCCTGCAGGGCCTGTGAACCCAGAGGAAGGCAATAGGAACCACATATGCAGTCGAAGGGCACTCAAACGATGCAAACACTCCGAGCAAAAAAAAAAAAAAAAAAAAAAAAAAAAAAAAAAAAAAAAAAAAAGACGATGCAAACAGTCCGAGCAAACAAGCTGTAAATTAAATATCAATCATCTTTCATCAGTGTGAAAAGAAAAGGGCCTGCCAAACCAGAGGCAGGGCCTTGTCAGGGGCACTGGGGAATACCCGGTTGAGGCTTTTTTTGTCCCTTTTCTTTTTTTTCGAATTGCGACTTCCAGTCAGCTTTTTTTTTTTTTTTTTTTAACAACAAGTGGGGGAAGGCGAAAGGGCCTAGCTCAGTTTTTGCATCAACTTGCATGATTGGCACACAGGGTCATTTTTGCTGTTTTTACTACTTTTTTTCAGACTGGAAGATGCTGCCAGTACAGCTATAATGACTGTCCGTGACACTACCTTCTTCCCCCGAATACAACGTATGGCAGTGTTGGACCCTCCGACGGTTGGCAGCCCTTGACTGATCGGCTGCCGACCCGCCGACCGATCGGCTGGTCGGCACCTACCGGTCGGGGGTTGTCGGCACCCAGCAAAATAATAATAATAATTAAAAAAAAAAAAAAAAAAAATCGGGGGGGCAGGGTCCAGAACCGCTAATAACACCACCAACACCCCCCNACGCACACACACACACACACACACACACACACACACACACACACACACACACACACACATACACACACAGGTGTGTGCACACACATGTGAAGGTTACCGAGCTCTCTCCCTCCCGCCCTCCCTCTCTCACACACACGCAGAGGTGTATATGTCACTCCAGTGACGCATGAAGAAGTGTGCATAAGAACTTTTAAAGAGACTGCAGGTCATTTCTGCAATTGGATTAAGCCATTGATTTTGTAAGGAAGCCTGGGTTCATTGCATTTTCACTTGATTTTTTTTATTTTTTTTGTACTTTTGGGCCTTTTGGCATAATTCGTCCATCAATTTGCTGTCCTGGTTGCATACGTGGTCCAATTTTCACATCTCGTATTTTTTCCTTCTTTTTTTTTCCCCTGTCATCTTCCACCTGATGATTCTTTCCTTCGTTTCTATCTCATATAGCAGCCAGCAGAAGAGATTACTCTCTGGTCACTGCTTCTGTTGTCAGTAATCTTCTTCTTCTCTCTCTCTCTCTCTCTCTCTCTCTCTCTCTCTCTCAATGTGCTGTCTCTTATACACATCTAGATGTGTATAAGAGACAGGTGGATGGTTGTTTTCTGACTGGTTGACTGAATGCCGACTGGTCGTCCCTACTGGTTGGCTGCAATACGGTTGGCGGTCGGGGTCGGCGGTCGGCAGGGGTGCAACCCTGACGTACGGTCCTTATAGCTGTATGTGAGCCATCTTTCAGTCTAGTTACAGCTATGATGATCGTACGCTGCATTCGGAAAAGAAGGTAGCGCCTTCCCATAAAGACACTCTGGCAACATAAAGACACTGGCTTCTTTCCGCTTTTTGTATTTCCTGAACTTTGTAAGGACATTTGTAAATAGCCCTCGGCCAAAACAAAAAAGAATTCACCGCACGCCGCACTACCGGTCGCGCAACCTTTTTTATGGGTCAACTCATTCAAATGTGTTCCTAGACCAACAGGCCTAGCTCAGTTGGTACACCCATGAACTGTTGAAATACCGACCGAAGTTCAAATCCATAATATAATAATATTCCATATAATCAATGTTGAAAATGCAATTGTACATGAAAAATGTGCTTCCAATTGGTTTAAGAACCTCCAGCGACTCCAAGCTGTTTATGATTTATGCAACTTTGGCATGTTTCTGTTTTTTTTTTTTTTTTTTTTGGGGGGGGGGGGGGGGGGGAGGAAGACATGTTTCTGTTGCCATTTGCTGGGGCCGGTCCGTTCGATGATGATATCTTAAAGATTGAAAGCGGTTGCCCTTAAACCATTACTACCTCCGAGCCTCTTCTTGCCGAGGCGGAGAACTGCACGTGAAGCTTTGGCTGGCCGAAGCACCAGCGCCACGTTTTCTGTTTGCTTTTGGCTGGCACCGCCATCCCTTTTGGTCCGGTAGCGCCCGGCCTCCGTTGGCCTCTGAAGAATGCGGTATAGGTTGTATATACGGCTTTGCCTTCCAGCCTGAAAGGTAGTGTTTGGTTTGAAAAAAAAAAAAAGAGAGGGAAAGGTGTTGCTAGTGCACGAGACCGCTGGGCCGCGCTGGCCATTCCGATATCTACCATTTTCACCCGCGAATAGAGTGTGTGGTCACCATCGTCGCAGTGTTCGGGCCAGTTTTCAGTCTAGAATCTAGATACAGATAAAATGACCGGGCATTCTCTTTGGGTGAAGACGGTAATGAAGAGGTAAGGAGTTCAATTCGTGCTCGACGTAACGATACGAGTGGCTTGCCTGCTTTTCTGACTTTACTCGTTCCTTCGTTGACCCGATGAATGTTCTACCTCTTTGTCTTTTAATTCAGCTTTCTTTCTTTCTTCGTCTAGGACTACCGTCTTCACCCGAATAGAACGCCCGGTCATTATCGCTGCATCTGGACTGTCAGTTGGGCTAAATGCAGCTATAATGACCGGGCGTTCTATTCGGGTGAAGACGGTAGAGCTCAAGTATTCAATATCGTGGGAAGGGATCTGGGTAAACGTTTAAGTGCGAAACCAGAGAGAGAAAATCGCGCTCGGAATCACTGACCAAACTGTAGAAGATTGGGAAAAATCAGTGAGTGGCAAATGCACTCCCAGGCGAACGTCAGGTTGGAATACTATGTAGTAACCCCAAAGACTTGCCTAGAAGCATTTGAAGCACTTACTCAAGGAAACTTGGTCCCCGGGTCATGAAACAGTGCTGGTAAAAAAAAAAAAAAAAAAAAAAAAAAAAAAAAAAAAAAAACAGTGCTGATCAAACTTGCGAGAAGAACATAGAGGAGGCTCCCATGGCTTAAACCACTAGTACCTTTGTCGGTTCGAAGGTCGGAGGCCGAAACGAAACGACGACCGCCGATCGGATTTATCAACGGCGGGCTCGGCCTCCTGAAAGTTCGGAGGTAGACCAGCGCTTGTCGAAAATAGGCGCGGAGGTACTAGTGGTTTAAGACGAAAAATGGAAACTGTTTTTTTTTCTAGTGCAAATTTACTACAAAACATAAGTAGTCGAGTACGAGATCCAATGTCTCATCTGTCTTGCATGGGCTCACTAAAGTTGGGCCTGCGGCTTTGCTCACTTCGTGTCCTGAGCTTGCTTGCCCCTGGAAGTCCAAGCGGGAAACTTGTCAGCTACGACGGTACTTGAACAGGATCTGTCTTGTAGGTCGAATGCTCTTCTGTATCTACGAATACACAGATTGCTTGTCGAACCTGGATGATGAGTGGAGACTTCCATTGCGAAGAGGAAAAGAGAAAACAAAAGAAACTGGTCACTTGATCCAGTGAAACCATGTCCACGAATAGACTGTAGCCTGGTTAAAAAAAAAAAAAAAAAAAAAAAAAAAAAAAACGCCAAATAGGTTCGACTCCGTAAGAGTACAATCGCAGTCTGTGAAGGAGACCTTCCTTCGCCCAATGTATGTAAATGTTTCAAGCAACATGTTTGAATGCTCAACTCCTTGATTGTCATGGATGGTAGCAGAGTGGGGAACGGATCTGCCCCGAAGCAGGACATATTGCCATTTATAAATAACTGTATTTACTATTTGGGGCAACATTCAGTCTAGATATAGCAATAACGACTGTGCTCCGCATTCGGGCGAAGCCTGGTATTGCCTTCCCTGGAAAAGAACATACGGTCATTATGAATGCATTTGGGGCAACTTCAAGTCGAGATACAGCGATAATGACTGTTATGTTCTATTGGGGGAAAGCCTGGTACTGTCTTCACCCCCCCCCCTCCGAATCGAAACGAACGGTCATTATGGGCCTCGCTGCACCACTTGTCAAACACCAACAGTCTAGAGAAAAAGTGATAACGACTGTGCGTTCTATTTGGGGGAAGGACAGCAAAACTTTTTTTTTTTTTTTTTTTTTTTTTTTTTT
>BFEA01000120.1:2810567-2831591 GCA_003427395.1 Chara braunii
CCATCCGGACAGGGCGATCCGGACATGTCCGGATTAACCGGAAAATACCGGAAATCTGGACGTTCGGATGAAACCGGGAAATCCGGTTTCCAGTGTCCGGACTTCTCCGGTTCACTTGTCCGCAGCTGCCATGGTTCGAACTCCACTGGAGGTAAATGAGTAAAAATTATAAAATACTAAAAAAATAAAAATAGTAAAAGTACTAAAAACAAAGTTAAAAAAAATACTGCAATTCTGGATTACCTGGGGCCGGTCAGTTCAAGTGATCATATCTCAAGGCCATAGGGCCCATAGTCCTTTTCCTTTTTTTGGGAGTATCCTGGTGCTAGGTTGGTGAATGCCAGTGTTTCCCTGGGGCGAGGTCCCATTAACAAAGTGGATTGGATTTAGCTCCTGAATCTGGACGTGTCTTAAGCAGAGATGCAGAAAAGCAGTTCAGTAAGAATTTCTGCACCTTTCCATGAGAATGTCGAGATTCATGCATTCAATCCAATCCTCTTTGCCAGTGGGACCTCGCCCCTGGAATCTTTATGAGACTGATCTCACAGCTGTGCAAGTTTTTTGCGAGCTGTGTGTTTGGGGTTCTTTTTCTAATTTTTTTTCAATGTAGACAATCGGGGATGTGAACTGCCAACTTCATATCTGCCCAGTTGAGCAGTGCTACACGAATATGGGAATCGTCGATACCGGCATGAGGGAATTTATTATTAAAAAAAGAAAGAAAAAAAACGAGGAGTATGTGAACTCGGGAAATGCATCCGAAATCCGTGCATTAAAGCATAATTGTGCCTAAAACAGCATGATAAGAAACCACCCAGAGAATGGGTCCGAAAAGAACGAGCACGAACGATGGCGGACTGTTCCATGGGACCTGGACGGACTCCTCAGGAGGACCCTCGACAGAGTCTGCAGAATCCGCATAATACCCACATATTGATGTAGTGAGTGAGTCGCAATCTCCTTTAGTGCCTGGAGAAAGTGGATTGCCGACAGGCGTCAAGAGAAGCAGTGAGGCAAGTGCGAGGCAACAAGGGGGGGGGGAACAAAAAGCAGCAGCAATATACATGGGCTGAAGGGCATGGCGGACGTGGGTGGCGAGCCAAACGACAAGGCAAGCAGCAGGGCAGCACGATGAGCGGCAAGGCGACAAGGCAGTGAGGCACAGGGAGGAGTGACTACAATCGTTAGCCAGACAGTGGGGCAGCACACGAGGCAAGCGAAAGGGCAGCAAAGCATCGAGGCAGGCGTGACAGGGAAACAGCACAAGGCAAGCAGAAGGGGCACTGGGGCAGGGAGGCAGCATCAAAACGCCAGTCCACACTCCTACGACACAGACCAAAGCCTACAGACTATAGGTTCACACCGTCATCCGTCTCAAGCCAGGGAGTCGCTTCGATAATGTCTGTCATAACTCGGGGAACACCCGGGCGACCATGAAAAGCACAGCAGGCCGAGCAAGGGTGTTGCAGGCACTCCATGCGAACAGCCACTGACTATTTGGCACATCCTGAAGGTGGTCGATGAGGCAAAGGAGAAGCACAGGAAAAGACCAGAGAGCGCACAAAGCGGCCAATTGAAACAAAGTACGTTGAGTGGAAAGAAGAACAGGAGAGAAGTTCTCGATGAATGTGAGTTTGTGTTTCTGTACAGAGCTAGATGGAGTTTAATGTAAACACAACATCCACGATAACCCAGTAGCATCCAAGAAAAAGGTATGGTGATTGAACCACGAATGACCAAACAAAGAACATCTGATAGATTGCTTTAAAGTTTAAACCACCACTACCTCCTATCCTCTTTTTGCCAAGACGGAGATGTACTGCCCGCCAAGCTTTGGCTGAAGCACCAGCGTGGCCTTTTTCGTTTTGCTTTGGCCCGTGCCGCCAGCCTTTGTGGTCTGACGGCGCCTGTCCTCCGCCGGCCTCCAAAGAATGCGGTATAGAGCCTGGAAGGGAGTAGCAGTATCTGTAGCGATCAGGAGCAGAGAAGACTGCTAATTGAATGATCGCTAGTGGTCCCTGTAATCACAAAAAGGCAGCAGAACATTTGTTTGCATGTGTACGAGTGGGAGGAGGAGGGAGGATCCCAGGGTGTCAGTGTGTTTGTATGTGTGAGTATGGATGTGTGTGTGGCTCTGCGCCTTGGTGCTTTGGTGTGCGTCTGTTCTGAGGGAGCAGGAGGGGGAGTAGGGGGGGGGAGCGGTTGTGGATTTTCTCTCTGTGCATCTCTGGCCTGTAACATTCTCTCTGTGCATCTCTGGCCTGTAACAGGCACACAAAGAGAGAGAGAGGGGGGGAGGGGGGAGGGGGGGGTAGGACAGTGGGCTATCATTGCATGCTTTTTGAGTCTATCGTCATTGCAACCACCGTCAATATCATTTGTGCAAACGCGTTCCTTTTATAATGACAGTTACTGCATCCTCCTCATTCCACCTTAGTCAGCTTTACCAGCAGGAGTTATAGTAATTGTCACTCTGCTTTTTTCCCCCCCCTATTATGTTCATCATCAACCATGTTTGTTAAACACTGGACTGATGAACAGTCATTGAAGACAGCCCCAGGCCTTTCTGCTCCTAGGGGCTGTACATGACCAAAACATTCCGTCTGTTGAGACCTTTTCCCATTTCCCATGCGTCATCCCACCCAATTCTTCTCCTCTAACCAACGCCTGGTCTGTATTCTAGCCATCTTGTATGACTCACTTCACGTACCATATTTGTCCGAAACATGAAAGTAGATGTGTAGGAACAACTATCTGCTGGTCATTTCCTCTTCTTCTTCTTCTTATTCATCTTCTTCTTCTTCTTCTTCTTCTTCTTCTTCTTCTTCTTCTTCTTCTTCTTCTTCTGCTGCTGCTGCTGCTGCTGCTGCTGCTGCTGCTTCTGCTTCTGCTTCTGCTTCTGCTTCTGCTTCTGCTTCTGCTTCTGCTTCTTCCTTCTGCTGCTTCTGCTCCTGTTGCTGCTGTGTCTGCTGCTTCTTCAGCTTCTGCTTCTGGTTCTTCCTTCTTCCTTCTGCTGCTTCTTCTTCTGTTTCCGCTTCTGCTTCTGCCACTTCTGCTTCTGCTGCTGCTTATGCTTCTGCTGCTTCTTCTGCTTCTGCTTCTTCTGCTTCTGCTTCTGCTTCTGCTTCTGCTTCTGCCTCTGCTTCTTCTGCTTCTGCCTCTGCTTCTTCTGCTTCTGCCTCTGCTTCTTCTGCTTCTGCTTCTGCTGCTTCCGCTTGTGGTGTTTCTGCTGCTTTTGCTGATTCTGCTCATGCAAATGCTTATGCTTATATTTCTTATACTGCTTATGCTGCCTATTCTGCTTATACTGCTTATACTGCTTCTGCTGCGTATGCTTATGCTTCTTATGCTGCTTATACTGCTTATACTGCTTATGCTGCTTATGCTGGTTATACTGCTTCTGCTGCTTATACTGCTTCTGCTGCATATGCTTATGCTTCTTATGCTGCTTATGCTGATGCTTTTATACTGTGTATGCTTATGCTGCTTATGCTCATACTTCTTATGCTGTGTATGCTTACGCTTCTCATGTTGCTTCTGCTTATGCTTTCATATGCTGCTGCTTGTATTTTTTTTTTCTTTTTTTCTTTTTGGTGGGGTGGGGGGGAGGGTGAGACTTCACTTTTGGGCAGCCTCGCTTGACAGGGTGATAAGAACAACCCTCTCAAACGGCACCTCATGTTTGGAGGCTTCATCTATTGGTGGGGAGCTGCATCTGCTGGAAATCGGGCCCAGCTTCCATGTTGAATAGATTGTCTTTAAATGAGTAAGGGGGGGNTTGAGACTTCACTTTTAAGCAGCCCCGCTTGACAGGGTGATAAGAACAACCCTCTCACGCGGCCCCTCATGTTTGGAGGCTTCATCTATTGGTGGGGAGCTGCACCTGCTGGAAATCGGGCCCAGCGTCCATGTTGAATAGATTGTCTTTGAATGAGTAATCCATGGAAATTGGAGGCATTGATTGCTTCCCCATGATCCCTATTGGTGTTGCGGTATCCAGTTGTGGTTTCCTCCCCTCCTCCGGAACTCCAGTTGGCACCCTCGAAGGGAGGAGGAAAGGGAGGTTTCCCGCTGTCTGGATCTTATGTGCGGTCTTTTGCTCCCATGTCTATTCCCCCTGGCTCCCTCTTCTTCTTGCTAGGCACCCCATAATGGTATTAAAGAGGGGAGCATTTCCTCGTCTTCTCGTCTCCCATTTGCAGCTATGTCATCCCTGTCTTGACCCTCCCCTCCTCCATTGCATTGGTCTCATTCGGTCCGGCTTTTCAGAAGGCAGTATAGCTGGTACCCCCTGTCAGTCCTGGATAAGATCCTCCTCAACCTCTGCTGATCCTGCTGCTTCCTCAGGCTGTTCTCCGCCTTCGGATGTTTGGAAATTCTGCAACTCGTTTACAGTCTCGGTGCATTGTTCCTGCTGCTGCTTGTCGGTGACATCTCCTGGGCAGGACTTGTCTGCAGTAGCTGTGCAAGTTTGACAATCGCAGGTAGGAGGGATGGAGGGGGGCAGGGGTGTGAAAGGAGGGGGCTCCCATGACAGAGGGGGAGCAGTTGACAGCGACACTGAGGAAGCAGGCTGAGTGACATCAACCATAGTCTGAGATATGTGTAGTGGCGGGGGGAGGGTGGGAGAGATGGGTCAGCAACAAGGCGGGGTGGGTGGTGGTGGTGCTGAGGGAAGGGGAGAAGGGGGAGGGGGGGGGAGATAAGATCCCTTCCAGAAGTCAGGCGGGTGTTGGGGAGGGCGGTCTGGGTGATGATTGTTCCCAAGGGGGGGGTGAGGCCCCTCCGGAAGTGGTGGTGGTGCCAACGAGAGCCATGTGTACTGGATGTCCCATCTGGTTTTGGTTGACCGGGACAGGCGGGCAGTGCTTGCAATCTTTGTGTATGTTGTGAACTTGATCCGACCCAAATCTGGTTTGCAAAAAAACTACAACTGTACCCAGCGCCAACTGCAAAAAAAAATTATGGCCAGCTGTCCAGACTGGATAGCGTTTTTTTGCAGATTTTCAACTGCACCCTGCCTGGCCAGCAACCTAAAAAATTACCCAACTGCACCCAGCCAGACCAGGACCCAACTTTACGTCACTCCGACTGCCCAGACCCACCGTAAACTGTCATGGGCCGCCTTTTTCCTTTTTAAATATGAAACATCAATATGACACTTTTTTTTTTCCAATTCGACCTTTGCTCCCCCATAGATCATTTTTTGTTTTTCAAGTAAAACATCATTGAGGAAGGCAGGTCTTACCCATGGATTTTTCATATTTGAAAAAAAAATAATTGCAGATTATCCAACTTCATGCAACTTCACCCATGTCCACTGTCAGGACATCTGCGTGCGTGCACCAGCAAGGCATGCAGCACGCCCCTGTGTTCTGCGACGTGTGGCCCTCCAGTTTGTCGCCGGCCCGCTCAGGGGCTTCACAACTTCAAACTTCAAAGTTTGTCAGCCTGCTGCCCCAAGGCCGTTTCCCGCCCCAATGATATTGAAGTGACACTCCAGAATCTCATGTGAAACCCCCACGGAACCAAAGTGACAGACTCCAGCATGTTGCCGCCGCCCTGGAATAAATAGCCTTCTGCAGGTCTTCAGAAAATGAATGCACAGAGCTTTCATTTTATTTTTTTATTTTTTTTCCTTTCGAACTTTGTATGTGGGAAAACATACTTAACCAGGTGATAAAAGCATCCCCGTTACGTAGGCCCCAGCATTGAAGGCTCCATCTATTGGTGGGGAGCTGCACCTGCTGGAAATCGGGTCCAGCGTCCCTTGACAATGATGTGATGTGTATGAGCTGGAAATTGGGTCCAGCATCCTTATACAGTGATGTGTGGAGATGTCATAGTGTGCATCCAATACAGTCTGTATGTGTTCGGACATCAATGAAGGGAAATCCTTTCCGCCATATCTACCGTATCTCCGGAATGGATGAACATGTGAAAGCACCGGACAGAAAGGGGGGGAAACGGTAAATCGCACATTCAACCCCAAGCCCCACCTCCCCAGCCTCATCAGACCGCTAATTCTCCCCCACGGCGCTGGTTTTGATGTTGCCACTGACATTATCTTTGCTGATGTCGTTGTGGCGGCCTTCATCGATGCCAGTGTTGTCGTTGTTATTGTTGTCGTTGTTGTTGTTGTTGTTGTTGTTGTTGTTGTTGTTGTTGTTGCGGCCATTACAACTGTTTTCATTGTTGTTGTTGTTGTTGTTGTTGTTGTTGTTGTTGTTGTTGTTTGTCGTCTTTGCTGTTGTTGCCGCTGTTATCGCTGTTGTTGTCACCGCTGCTGCCGCTGTTGTCATTGCTGATGTTGATGATGTTGTTGTTGTCATTTTTGTTGTTGTTGTTGTTGTTGTTGTTGTTGTTTTTGTCACCACGGTTGTCTTTGCCACTGCCAATGTCGCTGATGTTGTGTAGTTGCTGTTGGTGTTGCCGCTGCTACCTTTGTTGCTGCCTGTGCCTCATCCATTTCGTTCTCGGCCATCCTAATCAGCTTCCAATCTATGACCCTCTCGCACATCCCACCCATCTCCTGCCAATCCTCCAGCAGATAACGCAGATTGTGGCCCTTTGTGAAGAGGGCTTTGCAGGCTCCCATCAAATCATCCGCCCACCTCCAATCGATGTAGGCTTCGAGCTGGGGATTTGGCCCCTCCAGCTCCCAGATGATATCCAACATATCCTGCGTCATATCGTCCAACCATTCGGCGAAAGAGATCGCCCCCCGATCGACCTTCGGCCTCTCCTGCCACCACGACGACAACATCCTCACAATCGCCTGTAGTCGTGTGCAACCCTTCTCTAGGGTAATCAGCCACTCCTCTCCATGTCGTAGCTCCCCAAACAAATCCATCTCTCGCCCAACCATTTGCGCCGCTAAAGCGTTTTTACATAACACTTGTCAATGAATCGGCTGGTGCTACCCCTGCACACGGGTCACGGGACCACCACGTCACCAGACAACAGGTGCCACGTGTCAATCAAACCCACCTGTGCCTGTCGGGCGCATGCACAGGCCTAGCCGCCAAGGATCTTACCTCCTCGGGTGCTAAACTAGCCGGGGTAACCGGGTCCTACTGATCTGTCGGCCTCAGGGCGCTAGCGGTAGCAGAGTTCCTGGATGTGACCGTCTCTGCACAAAGCTTTCATTCGATCCAGGTATATTGATATTATTTTGTTGAAGTTCTTTCTGTTCCTGGCCTTGTCAAAATTTTCATTCAGCCCTGTGTGGGCAGCGACGTAGGGCGAACGGTTGGGCGGAAAATATGAGCCTCTGTACTCCTGTCCTAAACTTGTGCATATATATTGTATTATATATATAGTATTATAACATGTTATTCGTTAAAATCGTTCATTATTTTGTGTACTATTTATAAACGAATTGATTAAGCAGTGAAATGTAGCTCCTTGCATATACTCGTAACACATACAAGCATGCCCTTAACACCTATGTGAAGGATGTATACGACATAGAAATGTAAGGTACTCCGAGCACACCCTTAATACACTCCGACACAACGTTAGTTCCTATGTGAAAGATTTTTCTGGGCAATAAAATGCAGTGTACTACACATAACCATGATCTCGCGGTATATAACTTGTGCGTGGGATATGTTCACCCCACATTGAAATCGACATCCTGGCTGAAGTTAGACCTTCCATCCCCGAAGTTACACCTTGCACACCCCTGCCCTTATTTGGCATCGCTCTTCCAAGCACGTTCGTGGTTCCTTTTCTGTATATAACTTGTGCGTGGGATACGTCCGCCCACATCAAAATCGAAACCCTGGCCAAGCATTAAATTTTATTGTGATGACGATCGATTATTAGGCTAGCTTGATTTGAAATTGCATGCACAACATTTTTGACATATATATATAGTGCAACCTCGAGCTTTTCTCGGCAAGGGTGCTGGCGGGTCGGTCACAGGGCAGGGCGTCCTACTCGACAACTTCGACGCGAATGGGACGAGTCCAGAAACACGTAAGTTGTCGGGCGGCGCCCTAGTCCCGCTGACCTGGAATATCCTTGCCTTTTTGTCTCAATAATGTTGGGTGGGTTCCAGCCTCACTCATCCCTGAAGATACCAATTGCAAATCTTGCCCTTATTTGGCATCTCTCTTCAATGCACATGCTCGTAACAAGTCTCAAACTCAATGTCCATTTACAGATGAAACTGCGTACAAGACGGTGTAAAGATTCACGTACGGCGGATATTCTGATGTATAAGTTCCCAGGGACCCTATCTGGTCATCATTGTGCGTAGTGAGCAGTAAAGGGCCAAAGTTGTGAAGTTGCTTGTTGTATTGAATTGTCGATCGGATACATCCGCCGCACACCCAACTGCCTACACGCAACATCATGTACAGTTTTTACCGTCTCATTGACGATTGGCAGATACATCCGGTTCAAACACTCCATTCGTTGAACATGCATGAATGCATACATAGAGATAGATTTATAGACACAGAGAGAGTAATTATTATTGGAAATTCCCGAACTAGGCGGGTAACCATTAGGAACTTGTATTGGACACTGCAAGTGGAAAAGTTACGGGTTGCCTGTGGATCGGATACATCCTGCCCACACAACTGAATTCGTTGAATTACCGACGAGGCCAAATGACGAGAGAGAGAGAGAGAGAGAGAGAGAGAGAGAGAGAGAGAGAGAGAGAGACAAAGCCACCTTGAAGAGTACTTATTTCCTTGTGGACCGGATACATCCTGCCCACACAAGAGAGAGAGAGAGAGAGAGAGAGAGAGAGAGAGAGAGAGAGAGAGAGAGAGAGAGAGAGTATTTATTGTTTGAAGTTCCCGAAGGAGGCGTGTGATCATTAGGAACTCATTTTGAAAACTGCAAGTGGAAAAGTTACGGGTTGCCTGTGGACCGGATACATCCTCCCCACGTAACTTAATTCACTGAACTATTGACAAAGCCAAATGACACCACCACCTTGAAGTGTACTTATTTGCCTGTGAACCGGATACATCCTACCCACACAATTGAAACCAGAGAGAGAGAGAGAGAGAGAGAGAGTATTTATTGATCGAAGTTCCTGAATAAACGTGTAATCATTTGGAACTTATATTGAAAACTGCAAGTGAAAAAGTTATGGACTGCTTGTGGACCGGATACATCCTCCCCACGTAACTGAATTCGTTGAACTATCGACAAAGCTAAATGGCAACAAAAACATATCTATGTAAAGGAATTATGAACTACGCATGACACAAGTTCAACCTCACGGACCGTTGGTGAACATGGACAAAACTATACGTATCCTCAACTAGTTACAACACATATGCGATCCTATAGAAGAAATGACGGATGTCAGCTTGCATCTGATAGCGGGTTTATGAATGTTCGAGAAACGAAAAGTCGGATGTAGTCCCCTAGCCAGAGAGGAAGTAAACATTAACATGAAAACCCCACAACTGGATCCGTCAATCTGCCTTGGCACTCCTTTGACGAGAACTTCGAGTCTCATATTATCATACCTATAGGGCAACCCTCTTATCATTGCCTCTTCATTCAGGTATTGTAGGACCGCTCTATACGCAGTCGAAGCAAATGAAGCATCACACACTGCACTATAATAAGAATCAACGTACTGTACAACTCTCCTTCTAAAATCTACCATCAATAGAACCCAGTGTTCGTTGTCCTTGTGAATAGGGACGAGCAACACGTCATACTCGAAAAGGTTGACATTTTTCGTCCATCTTGTGACCCCTTTATAACCCTGAAGTAGCAATTTCATGAAAAAGAAAGAAACAAAGTTGTACACTTTCGAAGAAAATATATGACAGTCCCTAACGAGCAGGGCCAAGTAGAAGTTCACAACCTCGTCGTTTAGCGCACCGCCTCTGTCCAATAAGGTCTCCATGTCTCGAACCCTAACAACCAAGTTCTCCACTGGCTGGCAAGCCACAATCATCGTTGGAGATAGGCGAGAATGTACAAGGTTGTCTAACAACTTCGACAACTCTCCCTGACTTCTTCAAACGCTCAGTGCGCTCATGTCGACTGCACAGACCAACCAAGCAACACACATGACCATGAGAAGAATGATACCCTAATTGTCCAAGCCGCCTAGTTCTTTGTTTTTGGTACTAAAGAGCATTGTAAATCTGAACCTCTCTACTCGTCGTTCTTTCAAAGTACGACTCAGATTCAGGAACTGGAGAAACGGTGAACTTCTTGCAAACTCTCATATGCAACTTCTTAACTCGCTCAGCACTCACACCAGCCGTTTTTACAATTTACATATCTCTTGGGGACAATTGCGGCACTCTCGTGTTCGTGAGATATTCCTTCGACTTTCTCCGTACAACACACGAAGGAGACGACCGACCTGTACAACAGAGGAAGAAACATAATTATGAATACAGCGTACGGCCGCGCTTCGCAAACCAAGGGGCAACAAACAATTACCCTCATGTTCCACACAACCCTAACCGCTATCTACATGTGAAAGAACACTCGAGATGTTCAGCACTAGAGAGACCCAAAGTTAAGCAATGAAAGTCACTGCTTACCGGTCACAACTTCTTCTCGAGCATGTTCAGAAGCATCATCCTCGTTCTCATCTTGAACTCGTCGCAACTCCTCCTGTACGCAGTTGGCTTTCAAACCCAGCACTACCCCTTCTCCTTTGATATTCCTCGATGCAACAACATGGCCCAGACGGGCTGGAAACTTGGACAAGTCCTCAACGTTAGCGTTGACGATTCGAACGACCTCTTCAACAGAGGGACTAAGAGAGTCGGCGCGTTGTTTTCCGATATCCTCATCGAGAGATAGTTCCACCTGAGTTGTCTCGCCACTCCTAGTCTTGCCTGGACTGAAATCCACCACAGCGTTGGCAGCAAGGTCTGCGTCGTCATGAAAGAGCTTTCGGGCGATGTCATCGCCCAAGACAACAAACAACTCCCTCTTCCTATTCCAACATGGTGACATCTCCCTCGTTCACGCACGGACCTGATACGAGTGTAGTTGCAGGGAGTTGTGAGGGTCGCATGTCAAGCGCCTGGGTTGAGTCTCCACGAACGAAATTGTCAGTCGAAAGCGGTCTTGTGTCGATTCCCGAATACAGTTGTGAGAGAAAGCCGTCCTCCATACCACCGCATCTCACGTCAAGAGGAGGAGTCACTTGCATTTCCACAGTCTCATCTACGACGTCCTTTTCCTCTAAAAAATATGTTGAGTCGGAGCTAGTGGACTCGCTCTGTTGGTCCTTTGTTGTGGGGAGGATAAATCCGCCACTGGAGAAAAAGGATTGCACTCAAGGGACGCCTTCGTGAGGGCTTCCGTCTAGCTTTTTCCAGATCTGACTTCCCACGACCGTTTTGGCAGCCTGACTTCTTGCCTGGACTCCAGCGAGAAGGTTGTGCACTGTCTGGACACTCTCGGGAAGGTTCCCTTCTTGCGCCTTCCCAGCTCGACTTGTTGTGGGGAGGATAGATCTGCCACAGGCTGAAAGGCACTGGACTCCCGGAGACACTTGCAGGCAGGCTTCCTATGGGTGGCAGGCTCTGGACTCGCGGGACACTTGCAGGCAGGCTTCCTGCTGGCATTTGTCTAGTTTGACTTGGCGTGTGGAGGATAGATCCTCCACTGGCGGAAAGGTCCTGGCTTCTCGAGACACTCGGGGGAAGGTTTCCTACTTGGGTCTCTCCAGCCTGACTTGTTATGGGGAGGATAGATCCTCCACTAGCGGAAAGGCTCTTCACTCGGGGGACGCTGGCGGAAGAGCTCACTAACAGCATGTCTGCTGCACAATCCGTTGTCGATCAGATAGATCCTCTCTTCAGGAGTTCCTCGCGGCTGATGGAAAGGCACCCTACGTCGACGTCCGGCATCGGTTCGGACTCCACGGACCTTATGGATCCAACTTCCCCTTCCAAATTTTAGGCGAAATTGGATCCCGCTGAAACTGTACATGGGACAGACCCGACACCGAGCAGTTTGGAACACGCAAAAACTCCGGCTCCGATTGTGGGGCGAATACATCCTCCATTGAACAATTAAGCACCGGTGGGTTCAGCAAGTCGAGAACCTGCGCTGGTCTATGAGGTAGCCCCTTCTACTGTTAGACGGACACCCATTCCAGGCGGGATTGTTCTTGCAGAGCTTCGTTGATATCCACTTTGCCCACCCGCTCTTGTACCGCCGTGGCCCCCCGCTCCTTCGTTGTGATGCATCCCATCCTCTTCGCCGCGTCCCATGTCCTGGTTACCTTCGCCACCACTGCCGGTTCCAACTCCTCCACCACTATCGGTTCCACCCCCTCCACCACCACCGAATCCACCCCCTCCACCACCGCCAGTTCCACCCCCTCCCGTCGAAATTACCCACTCTATTTGGACTCCTGAACTCGGGCTCGTCTCGCGTCCGTAAAATTCAGCAAGGAGCTCCAACAAATTGCGATCCCGTAAAATCTCGAATGTGGACTGTCCATGTCATACGACCACCGAATCCTCCGGTTCTAGGTCGTTAATCTCCGCAACGCGCCTTACCACCTCCTCATGCGCAACTTGTAAGAACTCTTTCTTTGACATTCGTTGATCAACTTCCCACACGCCATCATGATTGATTGACATGACCCATGTACCATTCAGAACGACCGGTTGGAAATGATCAGGGATGCCACACTATGTGGTGACCCCATTCAGCCTCGTTGGTGCTCTTGTGGCCTTTGCCGAAGTGATATACTTTGCCTGGTTGAAGACCTGACGACACGGACGGTGGAATTGGAAGTCCGGGCCTCACGGTGGGGCTGAGAGGTTTGTTTTTCCTCGACGATAAAAATCTTTCGAAGAACCGGACGTTGGAGTGACGATTGGCGTGGCGGCTGGAGTACCGACAAGAGAACCCACGAGAATCTGGGAACTTGCAGGCGTTGACGACGATGCTACACCGACAGCATGCTTGCGGTATGTTGCATTTAAATCGAACTTCGAATTACCTACGCTGACCTCTTCATCGTCGTTAGGGTTGAAGTCCTCCTCGTCATTGAAGTGTGCCCTAAAAATATTGAGAGTGACTTCAGTCTTGCCTTGGTCAAAATAACACTCCTCCAGTTTGTCGATGAAGTTGGCCGCCGCTCCCTTGACCCACCATGGTAGCCGTCCAACGTTCCAATCACGACTTGTCGACGTAGTTTGTAGTCGTCCTCGCTTTGGTATGCGGGATGTGTGTCCTCGAAGAGGAACTTGTAAAGCTTTGCGCGTTTTTCGGATGCGAGCTTGAACCAGAAGTTCCTGTTGGGATCATGGTCCATCGAGTTTTGCCCGATGTACAGTTCGCAATTGTGAACTGCACTGTTGATCTCGTGCATGACATACGTCTTCAGAAATCTGAGGAGTTCAGTGTCCCCCTCCACGGCCATTACATGGCGCCCACTCCTGAGGAGTTTCCACACAACTTGGGCGTGCGCCTTCCCAAGAAACATAACCGCGTTCTTGGGTGGGCAGAAGAACTCCATGAGGCTGCACAACGTACTAGGGTTGCGCTCCATTTCCTTACACCACCCCCTTCTGGTGGAGGACACTTGCTGAATGAAACGTTGTGGGTGTGAATTGAGTCTCAACGATATCAGATGGTGTGCACTTCTGCTTCTTTCCCAAGGCGGCAACGTCCTCATCTCGTAACCCCCCCTCATAAACTGGTTGAGCATTAAGCTTGAGGTCGCCCTCGTGGAAGAGAACATACATCTTGTCCTCCTCGGCCCATGTGATGTTACCGATCCGGTACGTCTTCCGAATTTGGCCCCTCCGAACCCATTTTCCTGCGCTTCCACTCACTATAGGGAAACAATGTAGTGGACCCATAAAAGAGAGGTCCCAAATCCTGGGAACAAATGCGACCGCTGTCCAAAATTCAGGACATAAAATCTCAAGGAACCCCGCCAACGCCTTGAAGGCCTCCTCATTCCACCGTGCTCGGTCGACGGGATCAGAAAGGTCGATGATGCACGTGTGGCACCAGAGCTGCCTCACAACTCTCCGCATATCGTCCTTCACAAGAAACGCTGTGAAAACATCGAAGGCGAAAGGTGCGAGTGTTGTGACGACTCTGGTGTCCCTCCACCTGATGTTAGTGCAATCGTCCAGTCTGACGGGCCCCTCCCTCTCTTTGTCGCGTTCGCCTTTGAGCACAGACAACACAACCCGCTTGAACTCGGTAGGGAACTTCTCGTGTTCAACCAGACTCAGCGTTGTTTTCAACTCCTTACCTAATGCACAACCGAGGTACTGGGGGCAGTCCTTCAGGTATGAGTGATCGGTAAAAAATCTCCTGCAAGCCGCCGGTAACTTCTCGTTCAGCCCCTTCGAGGAGTATTGTGTCAACAGTTGCTCTCTCGTCCGGAAGAAATCAACGTTTCACTCATCGCTGGTTCGGCCCTGGTGCTGGAACTCAATTATATGCCACAGTCGAAGCAGCATTCGATCCTGCTTTCCGATTTCGCAGGCGTTTTTCATCCCCCATTTTCCGTGTTCAACTAGTTTCTTGCTCCCTTGCTGCACCCACACAATCTCAAGGTCCAACACACCCCTCAAAATCCGTTCTTTTTCCAGAGCTGTGAAATCCCCATTTCTTTCCAGCAATGCACGTCGGGTTCATTGACTTAAACGAAAAAGTTGTGCTCCTCCTGTTTCCTCCACTTTTTTCCTTTGCGCAACTCTGGATCTGTAACCCGAACATTGTACATGACTCTTTTCTGGACGCTGCTGTCCTCTGCAAAAGATTAACCCTCCTGAGTGGCTTTTAGGTCCATCGTAGGAGGACTCGTAGTCCACAGAGCGCCTTCTGGAGCGAGAAGGGGACCCTTCGTCCACTCTTCATAGAACTTCATACCCAGTTCCCACATCTGGTCATCGCTCATGACGAGAGGCAAAAAGTATCTCAATTTCTCTTGCCATACCTTTTTATCTTCTTTGGTGCTGCTATTAATAATATCTAAGAGGTTGTGGTATGGTGTCTTTCTCAGTGCCATTTTTTGAAAATTTTCATAATTGGCGACCAAGTCCTTATTGATCTCTACATTCCCAGCCACTGGACGAGGACGTTTCAGATTTATCCAAATTTGTCGCATGTCGATTATAGACAGCAACTGAGACCTATGAGGGGCAACCTTGTCCTTGTTGTTGTCGATTACACTGATCTGGGTGTAACCGTCGAAGTCCTCATCCAAGAAGTACAACGGTTTGAATAGCCATTCAAAGAACGAGTGCTTCTTTCAAATATCATGCTCCCTCAGCGACAAAGCGGCCTTCATGTTGTGTTGCCCGTTGACGACATAATACCAGTGCTCGTTCGGGTTGTCTTCATTAAATTTGTCTGGTGTAATACGGACAACCTTGTCCCCTTCCTTAGGTGGCTCTCTGATTGCTGTCAATTTCATGACTAGCTTCTCGTAGGTGTGGTTCGGCATCAAGTGGGCGTTTAGCATGGTCTTCAAGATAAACTCAACGTGGTTGTCGTCGATTGAACGATGACTGTACGGCTCCTCCAACGGCGGCAACGAAATCATCGTATCTGGATTTACAAAAAGAGTCACATTATTTTTCACACCTGTTTTCCACTCAAAAAAATAACCTGCATCCAAATCGATAATTCGATTGTTCGAACCACCCTCCTCCTCTCCCTCGACCTGATCCTTGTCCTTCCTGACTTTCGCCGGTCCCTTTCCGGTTGCACCTTGCCGTTTCTCACTTTTCTCTTCTTTTGCTTTCCCCCCTCCGCAAGCCCTTGCCCAACTCGTTTCTCCCCTGCCGACATGACCTGGGTGTCCTCATCGGTACCCCCCTCTTCGTCAGAGACTTCCTCTTCCAGGTTCTCCCCGACCGATATGGGTCCCTTTCCCTTTTCACCACCACCAGCCTCAACAATCCCTCGACGCACCGGAGCCTCTAACTCTGCTCCCTCACCTTCCTGGATGCTGATTGTCGTCCTCTTCAAATGTCTACCGGGAACTTGCTGCACGACATTGGCCCTCTTTTCGGCAGGGGTTTTCTTAATTGCGCCCTCCCAAGCATCAATTTTGGGGTCCGATTCTTCATATGCTTGAGAGTGCACCGACTACTGCACCCTCATCACGACCGCCAGTTAGCACCGTTTCGGAAGTTTGCGTCCTCATGGGCTCAACACCGACTGCGCTAATGGGCATGAAAATGAGATGCCCGGATGACACGTCCTTACACTTGTCAGGCAACACTGTTATATCCCAGTCATCGACGAAACAACGCATGGCAACAAGAGTTTTTAAATTCGAGGTTACAGGGCTGTAAAACGGAAAACGGGTGGCAGCCTTTCCGAAACCCCGAAAATTTTCCACGCTAATCTACACCCCTGGCGTTGTGGTCAGACTCCCCACTCTTCGTGTACACTGTTTGAATATAAAACATTTTGACCTTCTCGGTACAGTCTTCTCACCCATTCACAGCCTTGACCAGTCGAATCGCACTACGGTTCTTGATGTACAAGACACCTCCACACGGCGGTTTAGTTGGTGCCGAAGGATCTTCCGGAATCTACTCGACATACCACAAACGGTTGTCTAGCTTATAGTACTGAAGGTTTCTCTTCTCGTCGGACGACCCACGCCCCCAACGCCTCCGATCGACGGCTCGTGCAGTACCCGAAGTCGTTGCAGGCTTACCACGGTTTCCACATGCCTCAAGAGTCGCTCCTCCAACGAACGGTTGGCTGCTCTCGATCGTTTGCGCTGTACCAGAGGTTGCTAAATGTCCTTCACGGTTCCCACCTGCCCCAAACGTCACTCCTTCGACAAACGGTCGGGCGGTGTCGTGTTGTTTTCCAGCCTCGATGGATGTCATTTTATATGCGACGATTCTGCGTACAACGAGCACGAAGTGTCAGGACCTGTGCATCGAATACATTCGTCAGTGAAAAAATAGACTATTCGGAGATAGGGCACCGAAGGTTATACATCCGCTCAGGAGGATGCACAACCTCACATTATGTGGAGGATGGATTTGCTCCAAACATGTGGCCGTGACTCTGGGGAGGATGTATCCTCCACACAACTGAAAGGTTTCGGTACACGCCCACTTCAGAGATATAGACGCGCTGTGATGCACATATTGTGTAGAGGATCAATCCGACCCAGAGATTTGGACCCGTCCCTGGGATAGATATATCCACCATACAAGATGGTTTCGTTGCACACATTGTGTGGAGGATAGATCCGCTCCAGAGATGTAGACGCGGCTCTGAGGTCTCACTTTTAGGTCTCAAAGGAGGATTTATCCCCCCACACGTTGATTGTTGCACACCCGAACCCTTTCTCCGTTCTCTGCGGCAGATTTATCCTCCACACAATGGGAAGGTTTCTATGGACAAATTATGGGGAGGATAAATCCGCTCCACAAATCGTGTGGAGGATAAATCCGCTTCAGAGATGTGGTCTCCAAAATTTTGACGCAGATCTATCCTCCACACCACTGGAACGTGTTGTGCATAGCTACAAGGTTTCGATGAACGACGGGATAGGAAAAACATTGTGAGAAGGATAAATCCACTCCGGAGATGTGAACGTGCTATGATGCACACATTGTATGGAGGATAAATCTGCCCCAGAGATTTGGACGCGTCTCCGAGATCGATATATTCGCCACACAAATGAAAGTTTTCGCAACACACATTGTGTGGAGGATAGATCCGCTCCAGAGATGTAGACGCGGCTGAGAGGTCCTGCTTTAAGGAATCAAAGGACGATCTACCCACCCCAAATGTCGATTGTTACACACCCGAACCCTTTCTCCGATCTCTGGGGCGGATCTATCCTCCACACAACTGGAAGGTTTCAATGCACACGTTGTAGGGAGGATAGATACGCTCCACAAATTGTGGAGGCTAGATCCGCTTCAGAGATGTGGTCTTCGTAACTCTGGGGTGGATCTATCTTCCACACAACTTGAACATGTTGGCGCATGGTTATTAGGATGCGATGAATAATGGGATAGGAACACTTTGTGAGAATGAAAGATCCGATCCAGAGATGTGGACGTGCTGTGATGCTCACATTGTGTGGAAGATAGATCCGCCCCAAAGATTTTCACGCATCTCCGGGATGGCTATATGCGCCCCACAAATGGCAGGTTTCACTGCACACATTGTACGGAGGATGATGTCGACGGGGTATGATGCACACACTGCGCTCGTTGTTTGAGAACATTGTAAGAGGCATCGAGAATGCCATCAAAAGCTCCATCACTGCCGACCCGGGGACGTGGGATAGGCCTGAACTCGTTCTTGTACCGGTTGACCCGAACAACATTGTCGGCGGACAGGGAAGGCGAATCATGCCGGACGAGTTCTGCCAAAGGGACTCTGCAGAGTTTGATTGGTACGCGTTCTGTGGTCAGCATACCGCCGATGCCATGAAACAGTCGGTGGCAAAGGGCTCCGCCGCAGAGAATGGAACCGTGATTAGAACAGGAAAGGACCGCATTCCTAGAATATAAGTGGTGAACTCATTTTTCTTCACCAAACTTTTCGACAGCGAAATGAGGCATCGAGAGCGAGAGGTGCAACATTGGTCGAAAGACGTTATAATAAGTGACATTGACTTGATCATTGCCCCTTTCCATATCACACACATGAACCACTGGACTCTCGTTGTGACTGACTTCAGAAGGAGGAAATTCGAATTTTATGACTCCCTCAGCCCCGACATGGAACTAGCAAGAAAAGTGACCGGCGGATTTTCGAAGTTTCTATTCGAAAGATCGATTGAGCAAAGCAAAGAGGTGGACACAAAACCGTCCAATCACATATGGAACGTAGAGGGCGTCCTGAAACAATGTGACACGAACTCATGCGGGGTCTTCATGCTCACATATGCATCGCTCTTGGCAAGGGGTCGCCTTCCGCCTTTCTCTTTCACGGCTGATGACATACCCGCAATACGTCCTCGACTGGCTTTGGACACAGTGACTCGTGAATAGTATGTACCTGTTATTGGATATTATTATTACATGCGGACGGATGTGGGTAACATGAAATTGTTTGTGACGGAAACAGTTTATAGAAGGTGGCAAACATTGCTCCATACTCTTACCCCTTACCCCTTGTCGTTTACCCCTTATCCCTTATCCATGACCCCTAAACCCCTTACCCCTTACCCCTAACGTGTACACCCGTACCCCAAACCTCGAATTTCAAATGCAGATTTGACCCAAAATGACCATGAAAATGTCAATTTCAATTTCGTTCAAAAAATATAAAATGTCCGTTTGACGAAATCGCTGTTGAAAGAGAGAGAGAGGAGGGAGGGGGGACGGGATGGATTGCGCTAGACACACACACACACACACACACACACACACACACACACACACAGACAGAGAGCGAGCTGTCTCTTATACACATCTAGATGTGTATAAGAGACAGATCCAACTGCATCTGGGTGCCGGGGCAGTAGGCATAGATGGCCATTTGACTTTTGTTCCACTACGGGCAATGGGCTCAGTGGTGCTCGTACATACAGGGGCACATGGACAAGTTACACAGGGCCGGGTAGGGGTATATGCGAAAGATGGCGGGTCCAAATGGCGAGTGGGTTTTTTGCAAAGTTTCATGACTGTCATATGGGTATTTTGCCATACCCATGCCTTTTAGGGGTTTCTGACAAGATCCCCAACCTTCAGGGGTATTTCAACAATTCCCCCCCCAAAAAACAGAACAGAGGCAGGTCAGTTCCATGATGATACCTCAAAAAAATCAAAACGGTAACATAGAGAATGTGCTTTTCAAAAGAAAAAAAAAAAAAAAAAAAGAATGTGCTTGATTCCTAGTGGACAAGCCATGTGGCTGGATGAGAAGCATTTTTCAGAGTTTGATAAACAGGTCAGGAGCTCGAATCCTGGAGTCATCACAAGCTTGGCCGAATTCTGCACAGCACAATAACATTATTCAGCGCCGTTCACATCATCGCAATTTTGTGGCCTTCCCTCCAATCCAATGTTGGGCCTCGCCACACCCTCGCCACACCACTGACGAAAAGAAGAAAGGAACCCAAGAGCCTTAGGTCAGTCGGTACACCCATGAACTGTTGAAGTACAGACCTGAGTTCGAATCCAGATGGAACCTGATTGATGAGTAAAACCAATTATTTCTGAATTGCATGGGCCGGGCAGCTCAATGATGATATCTAAGGCTGTCACCCACTAGTACCTCCACCAGTGTTGGGAAATTAGGGAAAAGGGCAAACTTTAAGGTACTAGTGGTTTAAACAAAAAAAAAAAAGAAAAAAAAAAAAGGAGAGTATGGGCCTGGTTGCACCTCTCTCCCTACGCCAAGTTTGGCGAGTAGGCGCCTCGTTGCACTTACTCGCCAAACTTGGCGAATGAAAAGTATGTCAGACTGCTCGCCACTCCGTCGACACAAGTTGTGGCGTGGCGAGCGTTTTCGGTTTCCCCACCTGTGCACGGCGGTTTGTGGAGCGCGCGCACGGCTTCAGGAGTCGAGATCAGGCAGACAAAATTTTTGAAGTTTTCTGTAAAAGAAATAGAGTGGCGAGTAATTGCAACCAGGCCTCCAGTTCGACACGACTCGCCACAAAACAACTTTCTGGAGAGTGCACGGCTTCAGGAGTCGACATCAGGCAGACAATTTTTTTTAACTTTTCCACAGAAGAAATACTGTGGCGAGTAAGTGCAGCAAGGCCTCCTTTTCCGTAGAAGAAATACTGTGGCGAGTAAGTGCAGCCAGGCCTCCAGTTCGACACGACTCTCATTTTTTTTCACTCTCCACCCATCCGCCACAATTCGTGGCGGATGGCGAGTAGTGCAACTAGGCCCTACATCGCTGCACAGACACTTGCAAGATACATCCACTGCTATTAATGGCAACGCATGTATATCATGATTGCAACCCTCTTTTTTTTCTGTTTTTTTTGACAATGATTGCAAACCTTTTAGGACATAATAGGGTCTGTACTCTTGTTTTTTCTCTTTTCGTCTTTTACAAAAAAAAAAAAAAAAAAAAAAAAAAAAA
>BFEA01000120.1:2865290-2883906 GCA_003427395.1 Chara braunii
GAGAGAGAGATAGTGGGGGAGACATAAGACTGTGTGCGAATGAGTTCGGGACGACTGGGAACGCACGGTAAACGAGAATTGGGGAAGTTGGTTACACCCGCATTTACCCCCCTCATCTATTACTACTCAGTTCATCCGTTTGCCTTCTCGATCTTCTTCTTTTTTTTTATTTATTATTATTACCTTGTCCTGATAGGATACATCTAACACAGTGCCTTGACTAGAGTTCACAACTCTTGATAACCTTTCAATCATTGCAGGGGAGTCTTCCAGTGTGAACTGGAGACCGTTGCAGGCACCTGAAGAGAGTACTCGAAGGTCTGAGATTCGCTCGTTTGGGAGAAGGCGAGAACTGCTGCTTATTTACTGGTTCTCGTGTCTGAGCTATTTCTGGGAAACTGTGAGGGGGACCTTAATGATATATTGTGCATCATGACAACGCCCCAAACTAACTACGGGCGAGAACTGCTCTAACCTTGTTGTGCTTTGGCGGAATGGAGGTTGGCATGATGGGGATCGCTTGACTGAAACTACTGCCCCGTGGTTTCCCCACACCGTGCCTCTTCTCGCAAACTGCAGTTCTCGCTAATCGCTCATTCAGTCTTTGTTTATGAATCTCATCCATTTAAAGTGTTACTCCCTTCTCGCAAGCCGTAATTCCCAAGGGGGGGATAAGTCCGCATCAGTAAGGAGAGAAGCAAGGGTTTCTGACCCCAGACACCTGCAGGACGCTGAGGACCTCGGAAGCGGGCGCGGCGAGGTGACAGGCGTCGTAGCCCATGGCTTCAGCGAACTGCAGATGACCCTCCCCGGGTTTCCTCTACCTGAAAACGTAGCAGGGATAGGATATCTGCATGCATGCTGAAACCAACCCGCTGTTTCTCACGTGCACGCTTGGGTACAACCGCGATCTCGAGGAAACCGAGTCGCTATGTACGCGCTCGGCCGATCCATACGAGGATGCAAGGGACCGAACTTTCTAAACGGACATGGCTGCGGAATTTCCCTCTTGGATGTCCGATCGTGAGAGTCTGAGGGACCCAGAATACCGCGAGTACTAGGAAGGTGAACGACTCAGACGACGGGGGAAGTTAAGAAAACCGAAATTCCCTGTCTAACAGAAAACGATCGATTATGTGCAGGGGGCTTTCACTGTGCCATAACTAATGACCCAGAGGCCCTGATTACCCGGATACTTATAACCCGCAATACTTCATATCCCATGACTTCGTCGTTATTACCACCAGTTTCCCTCTCTTCCACCTCCTCCTTCCATATCACCAACTTGCGGTGGTGCCGTGGAATTCTATAGCCCGCTACTGGCCCCCCATACGGTGTGAAAAGTGTCGGGGGCACCAGGTCTATCGAGCCTCCGAATTCGCTCGGCGAAACCGCACTGAAGTCGAGCGGCACCGACAACTGGTCGAACCGCGCGACAGGCCACAAAGGCGAAACCAGAGGAGATGGTGATTCCCGTTTCTTTTAGGCTTGGAAGTTGAGTTCGTTGGCAGGGACAATGTTGTTGGGATTTTGTTCGAGAATGCAAGAGTGTTTAGATCTGTTGGTACTGTGAGTGCGGGAAAGTACCCGGGGATCTTTTGTCTCAGATACACTGCGCATGCCATCTGCCTTATGCTGCACGACATCAGCGGCTTCCCATTTGTGCACAAGTCCCGAGAAGCGGTCTACCCTCCGTCGTACGAAAATTAAAAGTGCCAACTGCGGTCTGCACCTACCCCCTTGCGCTTATACCCTCGAAACTTGCCACAAGAGATCTCAGTTCTAAACTGGGACTCCACCCCGCCTTTCCTAAAATCCTTGGCACACCTCTTTTTCTCACTTTCGGGGCCCCATCCCACTCCGATCACGAAGTCGCGCTGGGCGTGAGGTTGGTATCGGAGCGATACGTGGCAAGCCGCTGGGATTAGCCAGAAGGCAGATAGCGTGGAACGATCAGGCTAACAGAGGACGACCCAGACGGCGGAATGCGCCACGACGCGACCCTATAGTAACCAGAAGCAGGTCGGCTGCTCGAGAGACGATCAATATAAACGCCAATCAACAAAATCCAAACCCACCCAATCAGGTACCAGCACCACGGTCTCGGGCACCTATGGCCCCGCCCGATCTCTACCTTTTCGATCTTGCGCATCATCTCGCAGGAGTGTGGCTAGCCACGCTCCGCGTGCAGCAGTACGACAATGACGAAGCGCAAATCAACATCCCGGCCAGATTAGGAGGGGATGCGCATCATTGGTTCAATACCTATGTTTGGATTGATCTTCCGACGTTTGAACAAGACTTCCTGAATCGTTTCGATTATATCCATCCAGAACAAACTCTTTTTATGATCAAGGATGAAGTTAACAAACCACTCGCATCCGTCACTAAGTATCGCAATCGGTTTTACCGAATGTTTATCAAACCTTGGCGGGGAGAGCAGGTAAGGAGAGACTTGTTTATTGACGCGCTCCGCAGTAGGACAATGAGGGCGAAACTGCGAAAACAGTTATTCCCCATTAACCTCACACTGTAACAGATCATGGCAGGTGCAGAAGAGATGGAACGAAAATTCGTCGCGGGCTTCCTGGAAGGAGAAGACTATCCCAGGGAGGGAGATTCATCTGAATTTGAACTCGCCGCGCTACAAAACAAATTCAAGAACATGGGATTCGTGTCGGGTCATGTCACCTATCTAGAGCAAATCGTACCTAAACGGTCAGCTCCCAGCGCAATCACAGGAGTACGAATTCCGGTGATGGCTGTTGCCCCGTCCCCATCCGAAAGCCCTACACGATCGAGTGAATCTGCTGCAATACTGGAACTGCTTAAAACGCTAGTTACTTTGATACAAGAAAGCAAAAAGGAGCAGCGCGAACATAATGCTAGGATAGAGTCATTAATGAGAACGATGCATCCCATTGCTGTAAGAGTTGCGCCGATACAGCCCGGTTTGGCCTCGATCCCGACGACAGGAGGGGCGGCGGGCAACTCGAGTGTTTGCTATACATGTCACCAACCAGGACACATAGCTCGGGACTGTCCCCATCGACCTGCGCAAGCCCGAGTCGGGGATGCACCAGTGGTCGCGACACCCATCGCCAATGGACCAGGAAGAGTAGGAGCGATGTTGGAATAAATAAAAGAAGGAGGGAGTACGTTAGCCACTACGGAAGAAGTTGCGGAGCTTATTCCTCTAGAGTCTAGACCAATACGTGATATTAGGATATCCAGGGTTGGGAATGATCGGGACTATTAGACCCGCACATGAACAACGAGAACTGGCAGAATGGAGACCCTCTCCAGGGGAAATGGAATCTGGAGGACCCACCTTCGTCAATGGGGAAATAGATGTTCTAAACGTCGTTCACGCTCTGGATCACCGCATTCCCCTCCCAATCGAACATCTGTTATCCATTTCGTAACAGGTTAACGAGCGCATGTTGCAACACTGCAAGGCAAACAGAAAACGATTCGCCTTTGCGAGAACGGCGAACAGAAAAGGAAAAGCCCCTGTCCAAGAGGACAACCCGAACCCCGTCAGTACGTCGGACCCTATACGATTGGGACTAATACAGAAAGATGATCACTTTCTGCGGATCAAATCGATCCTGTGGGAATCCGCCGAATGTGACATCGAGGTCTGGGGAGTCCCGTACAATGTCATTATCGACTCAGGAGCCGCCGTCTTGGCTATCTCGTTAAGGGTGGTAGAAAGAGCGTGAAGGAGAAAAGATATGATCATGCTAACAGAACAGGATCATCTCGTCTCCGCGGATGAAGAGAAAATCAAGATAGTGGGACGAAAGACCAACGTTGCTTTTGTATTGGGAAAGGTACATGCCCTGGAGGATGTCGTGGTATTAGATGTAAGCACGTACGACGTTCTTTTGGAACTGCCCGCTCTCACGACGCTGCGGGCCAACCTAGATTTTGAAAGACGATCGATTGTCCTCCGGAATATGGGAGGGAAACCCTACGCCATCCCTATGAGATTGACTCTCAGAACGGTGGCGGAGGCAACCCAAAAAACTCCTCCGATGCCCGGAGGAACTCTCCGAATGATCGCTTGGAAGGAACTTGCGGAACGAAGTGATCGCCGGACAGAGGAACCTAACCTCTCGAGTGATACTGATAATAGCGATGAAGACGAGTTAGTAATTCGGGAGTTAGTGCAGCAACGCATCCGCTATCCGATTCGACATGCAACCACAAAAAAATTCAAACTCACGGAAGGAAACATCTAGAGGACACGTGCATTAATTTTGAGCGAACGGCTTGTGCAAATTTCTCGGATGGCCGATTTTTTGGAACCCCCTCGAACCTTATACGAGGGCACCACTCCACTGCTTGCGAGGTACAGGGATAAGGAAGCCTTTTGCGATATTACGGAGCTACCACGTTCCCTGTTGCCTCCGGTAAAAGAGATAAAAGTGTTCAGACTAGGGGTCGAGGCCGAGGCTTTGGAACCCCCTGCGCGTCGCGACACAAGACACCACAATCTCGGGATCAGGATCGCGGAAAAACCTGTACGATGGCAGGATGTCCGCGACGGCGTAACCCCAAAGGAACACGTGACGATCCGGGAGGACGAGGCCCAAATGATGACCATGGTGTTTTCTTGGCGATCGGACAATTCATTCATCTTCAAGCCCCTGCTTGAAAACACTGATAGGATCAATACGAAACAGATTATCATTTAAATACTAGGCCAACTCTATGAGTTGCATGTACCACATTACGTGCCCGACGAGATTCACCGTCTAATCGCAAAAATTCTAAAGGAATATCAGCGAGCGATTAGTGTGACGGACACGGATATCGAACTATCGTTAGTCATTCAACATGAGATTCAAACCGAAAATCGTCCTCCGATCCACCGCAAACCGTACAGGTATTCCCTCGCGGAACGAAAGACAGCCTTACAAAGCATTAGGGAATTCGAAATTAACGGATGGATCGAACCAGCCACGTGACCATGGTCATTCCCGTAGCCCTAGTACCGAAGAAAAACGGGTCGATTCGCATTTGCATCGATTATCGCAAACTGAATGATATCACGATCAAGGATGTGTATCCCATTCCCCGTATTGACGATTTGCTTGACGCGATTGAGTGTGCTAATTATTTTCGTAAGTTTGATATTCGTCATGGTTCCATCACATCCTGGTTAAAGAGGAGGACCGGCCCAAGACGGTTTTTGTCCTGTTTGAAGGCACCTGGCAGTGGGTCCGATGCCCCATGGGGATCTGCAATGCGCCGGCTACATTTCAGAGAGCGATGAATATAACATTTCAAAACTTATCATCCGGATTTGACGTTAATTTCATGACGATGAATTTTCTGATTTTGAAGTTGATTAGTTTTTACTTAGTTATTAGTTTTAGCGTTTTCTCTATTTCCTATTCATATCTGTAATGCGATGGATCTTTTGATTTTGATGCCATTTAGTTTTTCCTAGTAATCAGTCTCATCAATGGGCTTGAATGGAGGTCTCAATCTGTTGTGGAATTTTTAGTTTTCGTCTGTTTTGGGGGGTATGAAAATCTTGAGGAGATCTCTTACATACGAGGTGTTGGGCTCGGTTTTACGTTCTTTGTTTTGATGGTTCTGAGTCCTAGCTCCAAGAGGGCTGCGGGGGAAGAGGTGGGAAGGGGGGGCAACAAAGGGGGGGCTGTGGGTTTCGTTAGTAGGTCTTAGAAGGAAGAACCAGCGCTTTCGACGCAGGCCGGTGCTGGAGTATTCTACTCTGTGACCCCTGAGGGGCATGATGTCTGGGGAGTTCTGTCGAAGATAGAACCAGTGCTTTCGACGTGGCTGTAGATGGGGTGATATCCCTGTTACCAGTGGGGCATGCAGCTATGGGGAGTTGCCGAGGGTGGAAGGCACTCCTTACCGTCTACACTAGGTTGGTCGGTACCGGGGCTTGGTAGTGCCCTGTAACTCCAGCATGGGAGGGTATGAGACCATTCGGGTGTTGGATCGAGGGCTGAAGATGAGACCTGGGGTTTCTTCAATTGTTGTGCGGACAGAGGGGTTTTGTTGTTTGGGCAGTTCCGATTCAAAATTCCCTTTCATCTTAGTCCTTTCATGCTATATCCATCCCTTTGGTTTTCTGGTTGTGTGGTAGCTTCTGGTTTTTGAATGTAGCTAAGATAGAGAAGTTCAGAGAGGGTTGAGCCTGGACTGATATCCGTAGAGTTGCTCGGTTCTGTGCCTCTGGTTTGCCGATGCCAGAACGATGCTGGCCGGAGCTGGGGTGTTGCCCTGTGACCTGCAATCTGCAGGAGTGTGAGGTATTGTAGAGATATCTGGGTCTTGCCGAGGGAGGAAGGCAATTCAGTGGTAAACCTGCGGGGGCTGCTAGGCGGCGAGAAGAGAGTGGCTATGGGTGATGTTGGTTGGGGTAGGATTGCCTCTGAGTTTTAAAATCCTTGTTCATGGAAGGCTAGGAGTTTAAGCTAGGTTAGGAAGCCAAAATAGCTGATATAGAATAACTTATTACATAAGCACAAACGTTACTAGTACCATCATCATGATCATGATCACCTTCACACTGAGCCCGGTTCTCAGCTGTTTTTCGGGTTCATTCCAGGTAGACTGTACGGTCCCCGGCCTCAACATTTTCATTGATAATATCAGCCTTGGGCACTGGGCCCGTTGTGGGGAGAAAAAAAAAAAAAAAAAAAGGCTCAATATGAGTTTTATAGGGCTTGGCGGGCTTACAAATATTGATCGGGGCTATTTCCTCAGGATTGGAGCTCCTCCCTGCGAGGGCTACACAAGGTAGGAGGTGTCATCCTTGAGAGGGTAGGGGCGGTACTGTGGGATTGTCCTTTTCTGGGTTGTGCTGATTTTCGGGTCGGATCAGTATGGCGGTTGGGGAGAGTGGACAAGGGGTGCTGAATTTAGCAAGATGAGAGGTAGAGAGGATTGTTTTATTAAGAGGGGGTGGGACAGGAGGGAAGGGGGAACTCCAGCTCTGCGGAAGTATACTCTAGGGGGAGTTGTATGTTGCTGAGGGAGCTGGAATGACCGTTTAGGGGGCTGTTCTAAACTGGGGCCGGTGTGGTGAGGGGGCACCTTCCGGTGGAGGCAGTGTAAGGACAAAGGGACGTTTTATTGAGGGAGGAGTAATCTCGGGAATTTTTTGTGAGTCTTCATGAATATTTGAGCTTCTAATAGACACCGAAACCGCCACATGATGATCGATATTTTTCCCTTCATTCCTCTCGTTTTGTGAGGTAGAAGGGGGTGGGGTTAAAATCGGAGGATGAAATTTTGTTAGAAGGTTCTCAATAGAGGAAAGACTGTTAGGCAAGTAGGTCAGAAGAACGAAGCTGGGACGACACAGGCCGGTGTTGGAGCGTTTGCTTTGTGACCTAGGGGGAGGTTGAGGCTTGTGGAGTTATGCTGAGGGTGGAAGACACAACCAGATCGTTCGACGTAGTGGGTGGCGGGGTATTAACCCTGTAACCTGTGTTAGGGGCTTGCCGCTATGAGAAGTGTCGAGGGAGGAAGGCACTTCCTGTCCGTCAGAACTAGGTTGGTCAGTACTGGGGAAGGTTGCGGTGCCTTGTTACCCTAGCATGGAAGGGGGTAGGAGATCAAGTGTGTTCTGGTACGAGGACTGAAAGCCTGGACAGACTTTTCGTCCATTGAGGGGGGAATTTTGGATAGAAGGTTGGTTTATTTTTGACCCCCTGCTTATGTAGTTCTCCAAGCCTTTCCAGATATTTCCAAAAAGACAAAATGACTTAGTAACTGTGGCTTGAGTTCTTAGATTGCTTCTAGCTGAAATTCTCAGACTGTCTTAAAGTTCTTCTGCACTCTTTTCGTGGTTCTCAGATTGTTCTTAGCTGAAACTTTTAGATTGTCTTAGCCGAGGCCAGGTAATGGCCCCGGTACTCTCAGACTGTTCTTAGCCGATGCCAGGTAATGGCCCTGGTACTCCAAATTTCTTGTATCATTTTATATGGGACGTTGGGCCCGGTTCCCAGGACGTGTTGCTCCCCACGAATAAATTGGAGTTTTTGTCCCCAAAAAAAAAAAAAAAAAAAAAAGGTAAGTTGGTAAGGTGGGGAAAAATGAAACTCTATAAGGACATCGCAAGGTGGGAAGTGATGCTATGTTAGGAGTGGAAGTAGATGGGGGACTGCGCTAATCCGGGGCTGATAATTTACCAGTGGCAGATTAGAGCAACAACTTGATTGGGTCATACTTTGGGAGGAATGGTAGGACCTAATGGTGAGTACGGGTGTAAGTGGGAGTGTCCCAAGTTGGGGCTAAAAAACGACTACTCATCAGCGCGGTTCATTTCAGCGGAGGAACCAAGGGGCGAGAAGGAATAGTGGGGGGCAGAGGAATAAAATCCATATCTACTGATGTCAATCATTATCATCACCACCCTCATCAGATACGTCATCTGCTCGGGACTCAACTAACTCAAATCCTTTATTTTTAAGTATTATTATCAATTTTGCTGACTGTCAGATGGAGTCGTGAGCTCAGTAGGTTTCATGCCTGAGCGGTACCGCGTAGATGTTGGGTTCTATTCCTATTGCTGTCACTTTCAGTGGCCTGAAGGATTGGTGGTCACGACCAGTCAACACTGGTAACTCGCTGGGGCGAGTTGTGCCGCCCTGTAACCCGTTGCAATACGGGAGCATTGGGCCAAGTGGAAGTGGCTGCTCAGGTCCTGCTGCGGCCGGTCGGGACACCCCCAATACACATACAGTAAAAAAAACTCTCAGGTTGAGTTCTGAGTCAGAAGCATCATAGCTGACATTCATAATTACGATGCTTATCAGGGTTTAGACCCTCAATTTCGTGATATTTTCAGAGGCAAAAAAAAACTCTCAACATACCTGTCACAACATAAGTTCAATCTAAAGAGAGTTCAGATTGTCGGCATCCCAAAGGAAGCTGTTCCAGTCTGTTCACTATCCGCAGACAACCTCACAATTATGGTTGACGCCTCACAGCAGAATATGGAGGTGATATACAGGTTGATGGCCCTCTTTTGCACCCTCTCGGGCATGGCCATTAACTGGGGGCACAAAACGATTGGATGGTGGCTCCACCACCAAGGTGGGTGTCCCCCGGAAGGACACCACATCAACTGGGTGACGATTGGATATCAGCCCCGGCGGGTGCCAAACTCTCTCAATGGAACGATCAGCACACATCTCTTTTTGGTCGTGCTTTGGTTATCAACAATGTAGTCCTCGCCACCCTTTGGTATAAATCGGTACTTTGGCCACTAAGCCCAGAGACCCTGAAGATATTGAAAAGGAAGGTGGTTGCTTACCTATGGAGAGGAGACAGTGAGAATCCTCACACTATCAGTCGGGTGGCATGGGACTTAGTTATCCAACCTAAGTCAAAGGGAGGCCTCGGTATCCTAGACCCTCTCACTCAATCCCAAACCCTTAGTTTACAATGGGTAGTACGTTTGATATTTGAGAACACACTAGTATGGAGGCCGTTGGCGTTGGCACAGATCGCCCGTCTGGCCCCCGAGGCCTCTCGGTCCGTACAACCTCTCCAATAGTTAGAAGACTGCTACTGGAGGGTGCCACGACGCCCCCGGAGAGAGGAGGGGAGGAGAGACAATTTCTGGCCTCGTTTGTTAAAAATCTGGAGGAGGCTCCCCCCCCCCCCCCCCCCCCCCCCCAGACAGATGGGAGGAGGTGGCAAGGCAACCCCTTTTTGGAAACCATTGGATCACCAACAAACGCAGTCAGGTTTTTTGCAGCACACATATGTCCCATGTGAAGGGTGGGTAAAGAACAGGGTAGTTCGAGTGGGCGACCTTTGGGATGGGGAGAGGAAGGACTGGAAGAGCCCGAAAAAGATGAGGGGGGAATTGAGATACTGCGACAATGTTGAATCGACCCTAGCAGAAATAACGGAGGCCCTCCCGGTAGGGTGGTGGCGCATTCTTCGCAAAGGACCGGTGTTAAAGGAGGGAGATTGGGTGTCCCAAGAGGGGAGGGTCGATAAGGTAGGCCTGGTTCACCTAGTTCGACCGGATGACGTGCTGCTTGAGTGGTACAACATAAAAAAAAACGGCGGGCTTGAAGGGAGCCGGGACCCCCTTCAATGGATTTTAAAGGAGGATCTACATCGCATCAGGGTAATGGAGGAAGGAGACAACCGCCGGACTTTCCTTCTTGAGATAGCCATAGAACATCTCCCAATCGACCCACTGGAATGGATCTGGAACCTCGACACACGTCATAACCCACTACAACCAAAACCTAAAACTTTGTCAGGGCTCTCGGTGAAGGCGACATACCGAATGCTTAGAACTAAGCGTTGCCTAAAGGATACGGTAATCGACAGATGGCAGAAGCACCTTAATGTGGATAGACAACTTCTTACAATGATACGATGGTTCTACGACACCAAGTGTAGACCGGCGAAAATCGCATCCTTACAGTGGCAGATCTTGCATCGGTGCTTACCTACATATGACTGGCTGATTGATCATTTGCCGTTGGAACAACAAGGCCGTGTGCTCCCTTGGTGCTCCCGCTGTCTGCTAACCTGATAAAGGGCTGGAGAAGATGACGGGGAACCACCTGTTTCTCAGACCTATTGGTTGGGTCATACCTACGTGCTCAGTCAATCCTCTGGTCTCCAGAGTAATCAATGCTGGCACGCACCTTCTAGACATTCATCCTGTTACTGGTCTATGGTTCATGTTGTACTTTATCATATAAGGGACGCTGGACCCGTTTTCCAGCAGGTGCTGCTCCCCACCAATAGATGGAGCCTCTTCCCCCCCCCCCAAAAAAAAAACATAAGCTCAACAAGGAAGCTCAATAAGTCATGATCATGACATATAATCTACAATAATAACTTCCATAATAATCTTGAATTACCCTGGGCCGGTCACCTATGGATATATCTCAAGACTGCCGCCTTTTTTTTTTTTTTTTTTTTTTTAAGAGTCATGAATGTGCACTTGCCTAGGTCGAGTTGATGCCAGAACCACGTTGACCGGTGCTGGGGCATCGCCCTGTAACCATCTTGTAGGTCTTGTAGAGAGATCTAAGGATTGCTGAGGGAGGAAGGCAGTCCACTAATTTGACCGACCGTAACAATCCTGTTGGCAATGGTCGGACCTGGGGTGGGGTAGTGCTGCCCTGTAACATAGCTAAATAGAGGGGGTAGGCACACATTAATTTGGAACAACGCGACCAACACATGGTGGACCATCCCCTGGAACCACCAACATTTACTCAGCTCCAAGAGGTCAGGGATCACCTCCAAGCTTACTAAGATAATCATTGCCAATCAGAAGCATGGAGTATCCAAAACTAGGATAAAAAAGGATTACATGGAATTAACTATGGTCCGATCCTTCTTCCTCAGGGCCAAAAGTAGGGCCAGACAGAACATGGTAGCCTCCCTGCACAATCCCTTTCATGTTGACCCCCGCCAACCGGACGCTACTTATCCCTATGTGATCGTGGACTACGCTACACAATACTAGCAACACATCTTCACCTTGGGGAATGTGCGATGGGGTGAGGGTGAGCCACGCTGCTACACATTTTTTTTAGTTATTATTTATTTATGTTTTGAAGGGCCCAGTGCCCAAGGCTTGTCCTCTTCCTTCCTCAACTTTTCATCCTCGTCCTCGTCATCCTCTGGAATCTGTACCATCTCTTTCTCTCCACTGGGTCCCGGGCTGTCCTGAGTGTTGGCTTGAGTCGGGCGCTCCCTTCGATCTAGTACGTGCTGCCAAAACCGCCCTTCCGGCTCTTGACGGCGGCCTGAAGGTCATCCCAGACCTAGGAGTTGGCGCCGTGACAGTCACTCCGGGCAGATTTCCACATCCGCCTTGTGCCCCTGGGCCTGAAACGATGAGGTACACCAATGGTAACTCTCCTTTCCACCTGTTGACCTCCTCACAAAGAGTGGTCAGCTTATCGTGTTACCTTCCGATTTTTGCCAGCAGGTCATCCATTCTCTCCATCGTGTCTCTTGCCCTKCCGTGGCCACCATCTTGCTCGTCGTCGTCGGATTCAACCACTATAGGCTCCTYYTTTTTTGTGTCGGCCCTCAATCTCTGCTCAACCTCTTCATTCTCGCTTATCTCCTCTATCCTCACACCCTGACGGTCTTCTACTTCCTGCCAAATACGGAAAGCGGCCGGAGGAGCTGGTGGAGCTGGGGCACTAGCACGGCGCAGAGCTTCTTCCCGTATCCCCCCTGGGATTCTCGGGTCTATGCACTCACCGTACATGTCGAAAAAATCACCATCATAGCTTGAGCTCATCAGGCCATCCTTTTCATCACTCTTTCGGACCTGACAGAACTTAATTGTGTGGCCCTTCTGRCCACAATGCCAACAGATGGCACTTCTCCAATCTACCCTTCCTCTTCCATATCCTCCACCACCTTGCTGGTCACTCTGACTCCCCGCACCGCTCCACCCGTCACTTCCTCCTYTCTGGGAGTTACTGTTCGCGTTTCCTCTCCCATATCCCCCTCGGCTACCATTTCCTCGCCCTCGGCCCCATCCTTGATTCTGTCCTCGTCCACCACCTTGATTCCCTTGTGATCCTTGTGAGGCCAACTGCTGAGGTTGGTTTGGCGGTGGGTTCGAGTGACTCACCTGTTGAGACTGGGGTCCCGGCCATCCACAGGGAGCCGTACTCACCGGCGTTCCGGCACATGATCCATACGGCCCACCCGTTGGCCATGGTGCACATGAACAGTGCCCATGCCAATGACTGGGACGTCCACAACCTGGCCATGACCCATAGGGTGCTGGTGCGGCTTGATTAGACGATTCAGGGGGTGGCGCCGCTACAGCCTGCGGGGCTTGACCTTTTCCTGAGCCTTGCCCCCCTTGAGTCGTGTTCCTTGCCTTCCTTTGAGCCTTTATCAACTTTTGTGGTTCAGGCTCTTCTTCTTCTTCCTCCTCCTCCTCTAACACTACCACCTTCTTTCCTTTCCCTTGGGCTTGTAGCGCCGCCATAACCTTCTTTCTTGCCTCCTTCTCTGCAACGTGCTGGGCCACAGCCTCTTCTATCATTAGCTTGAAGTTGCGCCCATCACTAGCGATAGTATCCAAAGTCTTCCTTTTCTTCCTAGCCTGTTTCATCTGGAAGATGTCTACCTGGTCCAATTCTCCCTCTAGCACGCCTTCTTTTATGGCACCCCAAGTAAGTTTATTTCCTGACGCAGCTTTCTTGGTAAGCGACGAGGCTTCCCAATTCTTAAAGTGCCCGAGGAAAGTGGCACACTATTCTTCTTCTACCAGCCCTGGGACTTTCTTTGCCATCTTCTCAAATGTTGTGGCAAAGGCCCCTACCGTGGAGAACTCATCCCGTCTCAACATTTCCAGGTCTGTTTTTGTGAGCAGGCCGTCCCCTAACTTGAAACGCCTCTGCATCTCCTCTTTAAACCTTGCCCACTCACCATTTGCGCCGGCCGCTACTTTCATTACCTCATGTCTAAGCTCCCACCATACGTACCTAGGCATCAGCTTAAATTTGTCTGCTTCTAACGCCTCGCTAATGACCTGCTCCAACAATTCAAGCCACTCGGACACTCTATCCCCGTTGAAATGAAAAATAATAACCTTGGGCACCTGAAGCCGTGCCATCTCTCTTTTTTCCAATGCCTTGACGAAGTCCTCAGGTGTAGCACCCGGGCCCCGCTCGATTCCATCGGAGTCCGGCATCTTTGTCCTTTCTCAAAACCTGTTGCGAAAAAAACGATTTCAACAAACAACCTGCCGTCAAACCTCTAAACTCTCTAGTTCCATTATTCAATCGGACATACTTTTAATAACTAAGGTAGTCTATCCGGCCTTTATATCGTAATTCCAACTCTATTATTTTAAACGAATACACACAAGGCACACTCTCAACCTTACTGGCAATCAAAAATAAATTTTGATAGGCCATCGAAGATAGCACAATACTCATATCATCGTCAAACTTCTTCATTAAGGGTTGTCGTTTTGCCTGGATCATCTGCCTGATCTTAACCTGGGTTCATTCACTGTGGACCCCGGTAGGCAGCCGAGATCCCCGGCAACGGCGCCACCTGTCGAGCGCATCGGTCCCACACGGGGACCCTCCCGGCCGCGTCACTAACTAGRYACAGCAAAAGCGAAAGAGAGAGCGGGAAAGACGAAGCTCAAGAAGAAAGATACAGTTACAATGGCATCCGCCCAAAAATTACAGTTACGCACGAGATTAAGGGCACCGACTAATCAGAGCTCCACTGCAGCCGCAAAAAGAAGCGTGCAATTACAAGCAGCGCGCGGCGAAAGAAATCCCAAATTCCTAAATTTCTAAATTCCTAAACTTATTGTAAAAATAACCTTAATGAAACGCAAATTCTGAAAAGAAAGTCCGAAATTCCGAGAGTCGTCAATGCTCGACAAGATTCAAAAAGAAAAGTAAAAAAGAACGAAGCAAAATTCCCGCGCGACCTCCGCGCCTAAAACCCGACAGCAAAACCAGAAGGAAGCGATGTCAAACATTATTATTCGCGTCTTTGTCGACGCGACAGCCACTCAATCAGCCATCTCGGGACTTGCCCGGTCCTGAACCCAGCCATTCGAAAAGAAGCGACGAAAAAGAAAAGACGAAGAAACAAGGACACCGATGCAATTTCCCTTCGATCCCGATCTCCCATAATTGGCCCAACCTTCCCATCTTAGGATCCCTCATTGCCATCGCGCAAAAAATCGCGCGGAACAGAAATGGGTTCGTCACATATGTGACACCCAGGGGGTTCCAATCTTAAGTAAGCTCCCGCTTGCTTGAATCATGACACGTGTCGATCTCTCTAATCGATCGACACGCGAAGCCTTCCTTGTTGCCACTTATTGTTCGATAAGAGTGTGGACATCGTCCACGGTGGCACACGTGGCTATATCCTACAATTTCCTCAGGATGGGCTCTCTTCAGTCCAAGGAGGGGATCGTGCGTGCCATCGCCGTGGCACATGCCAATCAACCGTGCATCAATGACCTAAGGGAAGGGGAAAGGGAAGACGATACATGGGGGCATGGCGAGGGGGAGGGTTAGTCGGGAGTGGGGGTAGAAAGCGTTCTAATCCCGCGACTGTCTCCGGAAGCTCCTGATATCGGATGATCCGATGAAAGCGAGGGAATCATTTACCACTATCTGGAAGGGATGCGAGATAGTCGGGGTAGAGGGTGGTGAAAGTTCGGACGAGTGTTGTGCGGAAGTGATCGTGGTTTTCGCGTGTGGGGATAGTCCCCGTGATCATGCAGTAAACCTTGATGATGTTGTGGCCTCGCCACGCGGCACTGTAGAGAAGGGCGTGGAGACAAAAGACAGGGGTGGCACACTGGGTAGAGGGATGGGGATGAATCGTGACAGCAACACGAGTGGCGTAGAAAAAGCGGAAGGTGTCGATTGAGAAGGGATTGCAGGGGAAGGTGATGAGGGTAGTGATCTGGTGGAGGGTGAGGTGGTCAAGGGGACAACGGGATAAGGACCGGGGACGAAGCCCGATGCCCCGCATCGGTACGAGCTCAAACTGGTGGACGGGTGGAGGTGGAGGGGGAGGAGGATCGGCTTCGTCGTCGCCGGGCCGGTGCGCTCGAAGTCTCGGCAGCAAGGTCCCCATCGTTGTTCTTGGGCGGCTCGGGATCCTGGGCTTGGTCGTTCGGGATCGGCAGATCCACTCCACTTGCGATCTCCAGCAGCTGCTTCTCGGCTGCGATCTCCTCTCTCCTTCGTGCCGCCTCGGGATCCTCCTCGTGAGGCTCTGCGCGATCCGCCTCTTCACCCAAAGCCTCCCACTCAGATTCCTCGTCTTCCGCCAACTGATCCTCTTCTTCTTCCTCTTCTTCCTCTTCTTCACCTCCCGACTCTTCCTCGCTGTATTTGTTGTAGCTCCCTTCTTCTTCCGAGGTTTCCTATTCTTCCTCCTCGTCGCCTTCCTCTACACCTTCTTCTTCTTCCTCCTTTAGCATTAGCCCTTCGTCTTTGGAGGCCGTTCGAGGCTGAAAGAAGGCGAGGTCGATTATCCTTCGCGGGTCCAGATATTCTCGTTGCGATGGCGGGTTGTTATTACCTGCCAGCTCCTCGAGGCAAGCCGACCATTGTAGGTAGGGTGTTAGAGTTCGTGAAAGGACGTGCGAGACCGGGCTCTCGTCGCACTGCGAAACGATATCTAGAGGGAGATCGTTGACCAGCTGCGCAAGGGGAATCGTGAGCTCTTGTATGATCTGTTGTCGATGGCCGGGTCGCACCGATCCGAATAGAAATCCGAGAAGGTCTCCTTCCACCTCCGTCCTCCAAGCTTGGATGATCAACAACTCCACGTATTTGATCCAGGCGCGGTTCTCTATGTCTCTCGTCCACGTCAGCTGCACCCCGACCAGACACACGGAAAGATTGACGAAGTGCTCGCACCACAGTTCCCACTGTCTTCGATCGAGGAGGGGAACTGCGAGTGGGTCCAGGCGACTGGAGAGACGGGGGCAAAGGTCAGACTGCCAGAAGGTAGGGAAGCGAGATGTGAGAGCAAAGGTAGAGAGTTGGGAGCGGTTCATTGAGGACGCGGGAAGGGAACGAGCTCCGGAAGCACCACCGTCGGCTCGTGTCGAGACGCTCGGAGCCCTCCGACGTAGATGTCGTCCGTGGGGACAAGATTATCGTCACGACGCGTAAGCCACTGATTCCACTCCGCGGCCAGCTGCTGGCCCCACTCTCTTAGCGACGTCTAGATGGCCATGTGTCGTAGAGGGCTGATCGCGCTAATGTCCCCGCTGAAGATGACGACGCTAGACACGTGGTTAACTATTGGTGCGAACAGTCATCGAACCGCCGTTGCCTATGCCAATACGATCCGATCCGCTTGACGATGGCCCGTGAACTGGAACTCCGCCGCCACGTACACCCCGGTAGTGCTAAAGAACTGCGCGAGCCGTAGAAGGTCTGGACTGAACCACGGGTGATGAACTTGCCGAATTGCCGAAATGTCGCCACGTGGCGCCATCATGTGATCGCCGAGAGCCCTCTCAGTGAGAAAACTCATGGCGATGGCGACGAGGACGGAGTAAGAGAAGCAGGGGGATGAGAGCGATAAGGAATCACCGTCCTCCTCTGTAGTGAAGGAGGAAGCAGACACAGCAGGAGATGGAGAAGAAGGGAGAAGACGCAAGTAGGACACATGGCGGACGATCGGTCGAGCCGATCGGATTCCCAAGACCTCCGGGACGAGGCTCACGGTGTTCACTCCGTTCGGGCCGAGTTCGATCAAATGAAATCGTCCGAAGAATCGTGGCGCTATCTTCCCCTAACGAGCACATTTCCTCACCTGCACCAGGTCCCCTAATTTATACTGGGGTCGTGGTCCTGCGTTCCCATTTCTGGCCTCGTAGCTACGGACCTGTCGGCCGTGGGCCGACTGAGTCATTTTCTAGCGCTTTCGGGCTAATCGGGGAAGGGACCGTTCCATCAGCTCCATGTGCCGCTTGGCCTTGTCCCGAACCGTGGACCTTGTGGGCCGTCGGTTCAATGAAGATTCATCGGTTCGGGGGAGGTTCGGTATCGAGACACAAGCTACGCTATTGCTTCGTCATTGGAAGGGGCTAAGGCCCGTCGATTCGTGAGGGGTTCCTCGATGAACCGCCAGAATATGTTCTACAATATCGGGCCAAGGTCTCGGATCCCGCTGTCGTGCGCATCGGTCCCACACGGGGACCCTCCCGGCCGCAGCACGCAGGATTATGCAGGACTTTGTCGCAGTGTTTTAGCCGCTCCGGCCGAGTGCGCCAGCCGTACCTCTCGCGAGCCCCTACGACAGGACAGGGTCATGCGAGGCACCGCTTACCTCCACCTGTGGGAGTTGTTACCATCCCTTAGGTGGGCGTATCCCCGCCGAGCTACTGAACCACATGCGAAAGCTTTTCGTATGCAATTGTAGAGGTGGCCCAGCCGAGGGCGTTTCTCGCTCGCTGTAGCATAGGGGGTTACGCGCGGTTGAACGCCTGAAAATCGAACCCGCACGCGAATCGACGTACTGGGGGGCTGAGGTCCCAAACGCGACTCGGCGCCGGTCGACTAGGACGCATCACACACACCACGCGTTACACCACAACACTCACATCTACCCACGCATAACACATGGAAAAACACAAAACAGACACAACATCACAACACTCCTAGTCCCTTCAGTATCGGACCCATAACTTTATGCTGCAAGAATCAGGTAGGCACCGCGCGCTGAACTTTTGTATAAGAGTCGTGCGTGCTCATGACCCCCTCATATCGACCAGCCATGTGGATATTCGCAAGCATTTGTGCTGATGGGGTACTATGTGGTACTCGTAGCCTTGCGGCCCTTGATAATCTCGAGGGTCGCGTTCGACGCTCAAGTGTCGGCTGACATGCGCTTTGAGGGGTTATCTCTCGACGCCAGACAACCGCCATGTGCGGTTGAAGACCACACCCTCTTCTGCACCCTGTGCAGAGGGGTTGAGTAGACARCTCCAGAGYTGYCGTGGTAGCCAAAATCAAGGGGTTTGACTTTGACGGCTACCACGGACTACAACGTCCAACCAAGAAAACTTAAAAGAGGAAACAACTACAGATAGAAAAAA
>BFEA01000120.1:2893650-2906129 GCA_003427395.1 Chara braunii
AAAACACGCTACTTCTTTAAATTTTATCAAGAGTGCTCCCCCTGCGAGGTGCAAAAGTACGCACAATTACCCTTGTAAGGGTATTGGTGCCGACAGTTTTTCCGGACCCTATTAAGCGACGTCCCCGTCGCGTTGAACAATCAAATGCTATAAGCACTCAAAATCCCACCTGCTGACGAGGTAGTAACCATTCCGACTAGCCGGCTCGACTCTGTTAGAGGCATCTTGTCAATCTATTCCAGTCACGGCGTTCCACTGCCAAGGTTTTAACCTGGGTCTCCCACATCCTGGCCTAGGAGTTAGGGTGTACTGTCATCCGTACTACAACGTAATACCCGCTTCCAAGTAGTAGATTGATAGCCTTCCTCCCTTCGTCGTAGACATCTGCCGGTTTATCGTTGGGTGTCCTAATGAGTCATCATCCCGCGTACGGGGTCATAACTCAGGACGCGGGCCCTAACCGAGACCTCTCTAAAAAACCGGGGCACCTTTAGTCCCCAAAATGATAATTTTTACCATCTCAAATATCTCTCATAATAACTGCCCACCTGGTGTCTACACAGGAGGTTTTCAGGTCTCCATCTTGGCCCACCGCAGAACGGTCGATCACACCGTATCCACGGCTCATCACGTTGTTATATAGCGATGATGCCCTCGTTGGTTGTGCAACGATAGGCGTACTTACCGGCTCTCAGACTCATTCAACCCCACTGACTCCCCCCCCTAGCTATACCTCTCCGGGCGGCCGACCCTTGAAGATTTAACCATTGGTGAGTCGTGGTCCCGCTGCCAGGTTGCGCCGGTCAGCGACCCTCGCTGGGAGTTAGGTTCTACAGTTCCATCGATGCTAAGTATAGCCCCTTAGCTTGGCCTCACAAAATATGTCCCCCTAGACTAACCATTGTGGTCTGGCAAATAGCTCTGGACAACCTCTAGATTCACTTACCCTCCCAACCTCGGACTATGTGGGAGGATAGTGTCCCTTTCTCTCTTAGTTCCAGCAACTTCCTCTCTTATCCACAAGGTCGTGCCCTCCTTTACTTTGATCAGAACAGGCGGCGGTCACACGTCTTAGGGACACCTCACAAAAGTCTCTCATCATAATTGCCAGAAAATTCTCATCCATAATTCTCACAATGATTTTGGTCTTCCCTCGTCAGACTTTCACTCATACATACAATTTCCTCATCATTATAGCAACTTATTTGAGTGCTCCCTCATAGTTCCACTCTTATATATATGTGGAGAACTCAATGGCCATTGAGTCTCCTTCTCTCGTTCTCTTTTGAACCACACAAAAAAGACACAACTTTTAATTGTGACCTCTCCATTTATCATCACTCAACTCCTTTTCAACTCAACACATAATTCCTTCTTCCAAACAGACGTGAGGTGCACTCTCTTTCACTGTACTTATGACTTTGTYTGTTCTAATGCAGATATGCCTAAGTACAGAGGAAGATAGTGCAGATCMGGTCATTTCCACAACATTTATTTCTCGTCACAATAATCATTCATATGGGCAAGCCCACAACTGAGAGTGAGCGTGACACACCACACAAAAAAGAAAGAAGTCTGAGATTCGCACAAATACACAGAACATGGGGACCTTGCAAATAAGCAAAGGTTCCAGTCCATATCGAAAGGATCAAAATATCGTACAAAAGAAATCAAATATCATACAAAGTACCGGGGTATCGTACCAAGTGTCACAGTATCCAACCGAAGATCAAGGTACCTAAAAAAAAGTCAAAATATCCAAGAAAGTCAAAAAGCAAAAGGGAGCCAAAGTATCCACACCTCACATCACTTACACACTGTCTGACTCACCCTGCTCTGAAAGAGAAAGAATCATAAACTCACACAGAAGCACTACCTAGAAACACTCCACACCACACAAAAAAAAAGAAAGGAAAGCCGAAGTAGTCAGTGTCACACTCAATATTTTCCTATGTACGCTAAGTCTGAAAGTCTATATGCGAAAGTAAACATCTTTGTAATGACTCAATTAACTGATGTACATGGGCGTGATCCAATCCTCCATGTGTTYTCCTATATACAGTCATCCATCAGTAGTGAGTCAGAGATGCTCTACATATGTCAGAATCTAGACTTTTCCGGACCCTATTCGTAAATCCTACTCCTGATCACTCATGTCCTCCTGCAGTTGCCTATACAACTGCGCTCGTATCCCATCACGAGTCTTCAGGATCAGGTTCCCATTTCTGTCCCTGCGTACGCCAGATGGGTCCCATGAAAACAAACCATCGGCCTCATCCTTGAGGCTTTTGGGACAGGCCTCCTGTGGGTGCTTGCCTCTCTTGCAGTAGAAGCATCTTCCAAACTTTTTCTGCTCCATCTTGTCAGCTGCATTGGAGGGTACAGATGAGGGGGCTGCTGTGGCCTCGCTGGTGACCTCCTGCTGTGGGTGCTCTGGGGGAATGGGGCATGCTGATCTATCATCCGTTTGGGCCATCTGCTGACTCATTCGTTCCTCTGCCCCGGATCCAGTGGCCCAAGGTCCCAGTGCATCCTCCAGACCTGCAACTAGGGGCATATCTTGAGATGGTGGGGTCTTCCGAGGGACCTCCCGCTCCTCCCTCTCCTCAGCCTCAGCTATGGCATGTCCCACACTCTCCTGAAACTCATGTCTCCCCACAGTCTCCTCTTGAGTCATGGGAAGTGCAGCCTCATCCATCGCATCCTCTGCTAGTGGCCTCGCCTCATGTGCCAAGACTGTGGGCATCCTCCACTCAAACCCCCCGGTTCGTGACTTCATCCTTGCTAGGGCGTCCTCAGGCTGTAACATCTCTTTATCTAGTAGGGGGATTTCCTCATCCTTCTGTTCGTTTGCCCTCTCTTCCACCTTCTGACACTTGAAGGCCTCTTCTGCAGGCTGCTTCCTGATCTCAAACCTCTGGACCTCTGTCCAGTCTACTACTGCAATAGGTGTCTGCTGTGCACACTTGGCCTCAAGGTCCATGATTCTCTTTTCCCACTTCGCCTCCTTTACTTGAAAGGTGTTCTGCTGTATCTGCAAGTAGGCCCTCAGATTGTCATTGACCTTGTTAAGGGTCTGGTTGACCTGTCTGATGGCCTCGTTGCCTGCCCAGGCCTTCTCCACCTCAGTCTTCATGGCTTCCATCTCCTTGTCCTGCCTCTCCAACTCCTTCTTGAGATCACCAATTTCTTTTTGTCAGTCCATTCTCTGCTCATGAGACGCCCGCGCCACCCTTGTTAACCTCTTCTCCATCTTTTCATCAGAAGTCTTGGCCGCCGCAAAACCCTCCTTCGTAAGGCCCTTCAGGCTAAGCAAGTCTGTAGAGACCAGCTTAACCCCCATCTCCTGATGCTGCTCCCTGGGCCTCCCTGTTGCCTCCAACAACTTATCAAAGTTGTCCCAAGCCTCTGTGAAAAGAGGAGTCTCATCGTCTTGAGTAGGTGAGTCATTCCTCTTTCTGCCTTCTAGTATCACAGGCTGCTCTCCCTGCTCAACCTTCTCGTGCAGCTCCGCAATGTTCTTGAGTCTGATTTGGACTCTGATTTCTCTCTCTACTGCCGCTCTCTCTTCCTTGTCCTGTTCCTTCTCTTTTGCAGCCTGATCCTCATCCTTTCCCTGACCCTGTGCCCTATGAGACGTCTCTGGCTGCATGCCTGACCTAGGAGTGGTCTCAGGTACCTGAGCAAGGTGAGGAGGTATATCTGATCCACCTGAGGGCCCTCTCCTCTGGGTCCTCTCTGCAGTCTGCTCCTCTTTCTGTTGAGTCTTGCCAATATGATGGTCCTCCCCTCTCTCCTGCCTCTGGGACCTGTGCTCTCTCCTCTGGCCATCCCTCTGAGCTCCTGAGGTCATGCCCTGCTCAGAGGTTCTCCTGTTTGTAGTTTCTGGCTCCTTCCTCTTTCTCTGCACACTCCTCCTCTCCTCTGCATGACGAGCTGGAGTATAGTAGTTCTAGAGCAATTTCTTGCAATGGCCCCAGTTTGTGGCAGACTCCACAATAGATCTGACGAAGGACCTGAGGTGTTCCCTTACAAACAGAATAAAACCCCTCACCCTCTGGCTTGGTGGCTCGTTGATGCTGTCTGCAAACTCATCGTAGCCCTTCAGGAATTCCTACAGGTTAGTGGCATCGAAACGGATGGGTTGTCCATCCCTTCCTAATGGCGATGGGTACAAGCCCTCCATCTTCCTCTCAAAATCCTGCCAGGTCAATAACTCCCTGACGAAGTTGCCAAGGGGCTGTGCCCACTCGCCTGCTCCTTGCACCTCCCGCAGCAGCCTGCTACTATCCCATCCAAACTCATGACCGTGCCTTCTGAACCCAACCATGAACAGCTCAACGTTGTCTCCTGTATAAATAAGTGGACTGTCCTCTCTCCTGGCCCTCATTTGCGTTCCCTGTCTGGTAACCCCCAGAGGGGTCTCCACTGGCCCTGCCCCTCCCCTCCCTCTTGGCATGGCTGCCCAAAAATTGGTGTCAAGCCTGCACAACAAGGAAGAGACAAACAAAAGCACACAAAGGGTAAGCAGGTTCGGCAAACAAAACAGGAGACAGACATTCCCCTCCCATATCTATCTTAACTACATATACATACATGTGTAAATACACGCATATAAATCTATCTTAATACCATACTCTATCACACCATTCTACTGAGAAACATACACAATTTTCTCATATTTATATATATATCTCTATCTAGTAATACTTAACAGAAAGGGACTCTTAATTGTAGGACCCATGCTCACCTCGTCTCGAGCGACAAACTTCTTCAACCTCGAGCCTGACACCCAATCTTTCCAGGCAATCCCATTCAGCTCTTCAATCTGGTATGTCCCATGCTCTCCACTCCTCGCGACCCTGTATGGTCCTAACCACCTCTTGTCCAACTTTCGCGACCACTGYTTCTCTAGGGATGAATCATATAGCAACACAACGTCGTCCACCTTGAGAGGCTCCTTCCTTACCCTTGCCATCTTATCCCATCTGAGCTTATCCCTCTGTCGGCTGTCAGCCACCTTACTCGCCGCACTTTCAATTCTGTCCTCTATGGCATTAATCTGACGAACCCTTAGTTCTAGCAATTTCTCAAATGACAAGTTTGTCTCGAGGTCCTGCCGCCTCCAAGTCTTTAGGAAGCTTTCGATAGGAAAGATCGCATGTCTGCCATACCACAACGTTGCTGGCGCGTAGTTGGTGCTTCTTCTGACAGTGATGTTATCCACGAAGAAGGCAACCCTTAGGAAGTTAGGCCACTGATTTGGCCTACCATTCGTCCACTTAGCGAAGAGATTCGTAATCGTACTATGACCCCTCTCCACAGGTGCATTAGCTTGAGGGTGCCCCGCAGTAGTATACTCAACGATCACTCCATACCCTCTCAGCAGTTCTTTCACCTCAGCACAAGTGAATTCGGACCCTCTGTCCATTACGAATTTGGAGACAAAAGGATAGCGGAGGTAATAYTCCTCAATGCATCGAGCCAAGGTCTCACCAGTTTTTGTGTGTATGGCTCTGCCATCCACAAAACCGGAGAGGTTGTCTCGTGCATCGAAGATGAAGTTATACCCACCTAYTCCCAGCGGCATTGCCAATAAGTCCAAATGCACGACCGCCCCAACCTCGCGTACGTACCTTGGGTGAAGCGGCTCCCTAGGTCTAATGGAAGACCGCTCCTGGCATGGAACACATGACTTGCAATAATCGTTGATCATTCGTCTCATGCCATCCCAATAATATAGCTTGTGTATTTTGAGGAAAGTTGTATCCTTACTCCTATGGCCACCTGCCTAACCATCATGTAGAGCAGCTATGACATCGATCTGACGAGCGATGCCACAGACTACCCTTCTTGGAGTCTTCCCTTTACTCCTCATAAATAGATGGCCATCCCTTACCAAGAAGTTTGGTCGCATCTTGAGAACTTTCTCGCATGCATCTCTTTCTCTCATTTCGCACGAAAGGAGCATTCCTAATTCCAGATATATCCCGTCATACTCCTCAGTGCGAAAAGCCTCTTTTATCTCTCCTTCTTCAAAATCGTCGTCGTCTCCTTCGTGAACTATATTCTCATTCTCACCTTGCCGCTGATCCCCAATCCTTGCCACCTCGTCTTGAAGCAGAGCATTTGCCAAGAGGTATATCCCACCTATCGACCTCTCGTGCCCTTCTACCTGTTGTGCCCCATTTTCCATTGTGAGTAGGTCTTCGTGCAACTGGTATTTGTCTGCTAAGGCCAGATCCATCATCCACTGCACGTTTGGCATCCCCCACGAGTCCTCTTCGATGAAAGGCTTAAAGACTAGGTCTGACCGTTGTACATGTCCTGGAGGCGAGAGCCACACAGGTTGCCCAGGAATAACGTAGTTACCCACGACCATCGACCAGGAGTTGATGTGAAGTCTCACATCCTCCTCAGTATCCAGAAACCCGTCAACTGGCGGAGTATCCTCGATCACTCCTTGATTATTTTTGTCCCAGTCGACTCGACTCAATCCGTCTGCTCTATTCTTATTTCCTGGAATTCGCTCTAATTCAAAATTGAACATCCAGATGTATGTTAACCACCTGGCGATAGTCGGGTCTGATGGAGCGAAATTCTTGAGAGAACCGGCTAGAGCAGTTGGGTCCACCCTCAACACGAACCTACTGCCGAAGAGGTAGTTTCTAAAGATCCTTAAGCAATGGAGAACCGCCAAGGTTTCGCGCTTAAACTGAGAGTAATTTCTTTCAGTTGTGTTAAGCGTGCGACTTTCAAACCTTAGTGGCCGCTCCTCTCTGTTAAGGTCTTGCTGAATCAACACACCTCCTAGCGCAGTTGGCCCTGCATCAGTCTCGACAAAAAAAGGTCTGGTCATTACCGCCGAGTGGTCCGGTACTCCCAGTACTAGACCCCCTTCTTCGAATTCCTTCTTTAGGCCCTTTATTACCAATTCCTGCTTATCTCCCCATTCCCAGTCTTGTCATTGGCGCACGAGCTTTCGAAGTTGCTCCGTCTTTGCCGCAAACCCTTTTATGAAGATCCTCCAGAACCCACATGTCCCGAGGAAACTTCTCACCTCCGTAATAGTCTCGAATGGGGTTGGCCATTCGAGAATCTTATTGGTTTTCTTAGTGTCTGGTCGACGACCCCTCTCGTCGCACACAAACCCCAAGATGGTTGCCCTGCTCATGCAGTGCCTCGATTTAGACCCACTTGCAGTAAGGTTATGCTCCTTTAGCAAGTCCAGGACCCTGCACAAGTCTTGCACATGGTTCCAGACAAAGCGTCTAATCCCTGGCATTACCTCCTGCTTGTTCTTCTCTTTAGGCCCTTTTACGGCCAAATCATCAATGTAAGACTAATGTGAGGGCTTACTGGCTGCATTGCCCTCACCATGTGCCTCTGGACCATGGCGACTGCATTTGTCCACCCCTGCGGTGCGACGTTCATATGAATTAACCCTCGAGGGGTATGCATTGACGTCATCGGCCTGTCAGAGGGGTAAACAGGAAACTGGTCGTAACAAGAATATAAGTCTATGAGAGATATGATGGCTCTCCCAGCGCATGCCTCTGAAAGCGCATATGCGTTAGGGAGACCACCTGCATCTCTCACAGTTACAACATTCAGGCGCTGCAAATCCTGTACCCACCTCAAGGTCCCGTTTGGTTTGACGAAACAAAACCAAGGGGATGCATATGGCCCACTCGAGTAATCTGATACGTGCGTACGAATTTTCCCATCAAGGTAGCTAACTACCTTTTCTTCATCAGCAGGATTAGGATAGCGCGCACCCCGCAAGTTCCATGGCTCGTAGGGAACGGTATGTATCCTAATCATCGGGATTCTATCCACGTCCAGACGGCCCCGTTCATCATCATTGAAGGCATATGCAGTATGCCTTCCTCTGATGGTTTCCACCATAAGCTTCTCCTCTTGCGCCGTAAGGAAGCCGGGCTCCCCTATAATCAACGTCTTTTCTGTCTCAGGAGTGATACGACATGGCCCATTCTGTGCGTCCTCTCGCATCTGCCGTATCAACTCTCGTTCCCGCTCATAATAAACTTCTTGTTCCTCAGTCACGAGCACAGGAACAGGGCGACATTTTTTATCTACTCTTTTGTACCGCCTTTGTGACCCTTGCTTGAGCCCACCCCTAAAAAAGGCCGAGTTGCACTCAGGGKTTGGGCTCCTGCCGATCSTCCTCTCTTTCCGGGCGTCCGATATACCAGCTCCACCTCTCCTTCACCCATTTGTTCCATCACCTTTTCTCTCAAGGCCTCTACGGCCTCCATGTCCGCCATCCCATAGGTTGACACTATGTCCATAGCATCGCCTATATTGGTCAGGCTAAGAGTCAGTGCTTCCGGATTCCTTTCTTCTTCAAACTCATCTCCTCCTAGCCTCTTCCTTTCTTCTTCCGATTCCTCAATCGTGAAAGAGCCAGGATTGGGCMTATTCCTTATACTTCGTGGCCCCGTATTTTTGCATGTGATAACCTCATAGTTGCCACATACCGGGTCACATAAGACGAGGAACATTGTCCCATCATGCTTATTCAGTATGACGGTCTCCGTTCGGCTCAAAAAAGATCGGCCCAATAGGATGGGATGGTCGAGATCGGGCATCACAAAGAAACAGCTTCTCACTTTAACCTTGCCAATCTCCAAAACCACTCTCGATGCGGTCCCTATGAACACAGGCCGACTATTCGCTCTCATTAAAACTCCATTATCGGAGCGATCAATCTCCATCCCCAGGCGTAAAGCATGCTCCTCTTTTATGAGGTTCATTTCCGCCCCAGTATCCACCATTGTCGTGCACATTTTTCCTTTTACTACTACGTCCAAGCATCCACAAGCGACGGACTTCCAATCCATCTTCGTGCCTGTCTCTGCCCATTTCCTTTCCTTGGGGATAATGGTTCCCAAGCGCACACTTGCTACTAACCTTCTGGACAATCGAGCCTTCAACTCGTCCCTCAATTTTGGAACGGAAGCGAGGATATCCTTTAAGTTCATTAGGTCGTTATGGCCCTCAAGGAGTCGATCGACCATTCCTTCAACGTCAAACCCCTCCCCCATTCTGACCTTATACTTTCTCTTCTTTCCCTCCTGCTCTTTATCAGCGCTCGCTTTGGCGCCCCTCTTCTTGGCTCTCTCTTCAGCCTTCTTGTCCTCTTCCTTCCTTAACTTTTCATCCTCGTCCTCGTCATCCTCTGGAATATCTACCATCTTTTTCTCTTCACAGGGTCCCGGGCTGTCCTGAGTGGGCTGGCTTGAGTCGGGCGCTCCCTTCGATCTAGTACGTGTTGCCAAAACCGCCCTTCCGGCTCTTAACGGTGGCCTGAAGGTCATCCCAGACCTAGGAGTTGGCGCCGTGACAGTCACTCCGGGCAGATTTCCACATCCACCTTGTGCCCCTGGGCCTGAAACAATACGGTACACCAATGGTAACTCTCCTTTCCACATGTTGACCTTCTCACAAAGAGTGGTCAGCTTATCCTGGTACCTTCCGATTTTTGCCAGCAGGTCCTCCATTCTCTCCATCGTGTCTCTTGCCCTTCCGTGGCCACCATCTTGCTCGTCGTCGTCGGATTCAACCACTTTAGACTCCTCCTTTTTGGTGCCGACCCTCAATCTCTGCTCAACCTCTTCATTCTCGCTTATCTCCTCTATCCTCACACCCTGACGGTCTTCTACTTCCTGCCAAATACGGAAAGCGGCCGGAGGAGCTGGTGGAGCTGGGGCACTAGCACGGCGTAGAGCTTCTTCCCGTATCCCCCCTGGGATTCTCGGGTCTATGCACTCACCGTACATGTCGAAAAAATCACCATCATAGCTTGAGCTCATCAGGCCATCCTTTTCATCACTCTTTCGGACCTGACAGAACTTAATTGTGTGGCCCTTCTGACCACAATGCCAACAGATGGCACTTCTCCAATCTACCCTTCCTCTTTCATATCCTCCACTACCTTGCTGGTCACTCTGACTCCCCGCACCGCTCCACCCGTCACTTCTTCCTTTCTGGGAGTTACTGTTCGCGTTTCCTCTCCCATATCCCCCTCGGCTACCATTTCCTCGCCCTCGGCCCCATCCTTGATTCTGTCCTCGTCCACCACCTTGATTCCCTTGTGATCCTTGTGGGGCCAACTGCTGAGGTTGGTTTGGCGGTGGGTTCGAGTGACTCACTTGTTGAGACTGGGGTCCCGGCCATCCACAGGGAGCCGTACTCACCGGCGTTCCGGCACATGATCCATACGGCCCACCCGTTGGCCATGGTGCACATGAACAGTGCCCATGCCAATGACTGGGACGTCCACAACCTGGCCATGACCCATAGGGTGCTGGTGCGGCTTGACTAGACGATTCAGGGGGTGGCGCCGCTACAGCCTGCGGGGCTTGACCTTTTCCTGAGCCTTGCCCCCCTTGAGTCATGTTCCTTGCCTTCCTTTGAGCCTTTGTCAACTTTTGTGGTTCAGGCTCTTCTTCTTCTTCCTCCTCCTACTCTGACACTACCACCTTCTTTCCTTTCCCTTGGGCTTGTGGCGCCGCCATAACCTTCTTTCTTGTCTCCTTCTCTACATCGTGCTGGGCCACAGCCTCTTCTATCATTAGCTTGAAGTTGCGCCCATCACTAGCGATAGTATCCAAAGTCTTCCTTTTCTTCCTAGCCTGTTTCATCTGGAAGATGTCTACCTGGTTCAACTCTCCCTCTAGCACGCCTTCTTTTATGGCACCCCAAGTCAGTTTATTTCCTGGCGCAGCTTTCTTGGTAAGCGACGAGGCTTCCCAATTCTTAAAGTGCCCCAGGAAAGTGGCACACTTTTCTTCTTCTGCCAGCCCTGGGACTTTTTTTGCCATCTGCTCAAATGCTTTGGCAAAGGCCCCTACCATGGAGAACTCATCCCGTCTCAACATTTCCAGGTCTGTTTTTGTGAGCAGGTCGTCCCCTAACTTGAAACGCCTCTGCATCTCCTCTTTAAACCTTGCCCACTCACCATTTACGCCGGCCGCTACTTTCATTACCTCATGTCTAAGCTCCCACCATACGTACCTAGGCATCAGCTTGAATTTGTCTGCTTCTGACGCCTCGCTAGTGACCTGCTCCAACAATTCAAGCCACTCGGACACTCTATCCCCGTTGAAATGAAAAATAATAACCTTGGGCACCTGAAGCCGTGCCATCTCTCTTTTTTCCAATGCCTTGACGAAGTCCTCAGGTGTAGCACCCGGGCCCCGCTCGATTCCATCGGAGTCCGGCATCTTTGTCCTTTCTCAAAACCTGTTGCGAAAAAAACGATTTCGACAAACAACCTGCCGTCAAACCTCTAAACTCTCTAGTTCCATTATTCAATCGGACATACTTTTAATATCTAAGGTAGTCTATCCGGCCTTTATATCGTAATTCCAACTCTATTATTTTAAACGAATACACACAAGGCACACTCTCAACCTTACTCGCAAYCAAAAATAAATTTTGATAGGCCATCGAAGATAGCACAATACTCATATCATCGTCAAACTTCTTCATCAAGGGTTGTCGTTTTGCCTGGATCATCTGCCTGCTCTTAACCTGGGTTCATTCACTGTGGACCCCGGTAGGCAGCCGAGATCCCCGGCAACGGCGCCACCTGTCGAGCGCATCGGTCCCACACGGGGACCCTCCCGGCCGCGTCACTAACTAGGCACAGCAAAAGCGAAAGAGAGAGCGGGAAAGACGAAGCTCAAGAAGAAAGATATAGTTACAATGGCGCCTGCCCAAAAATTACAGTTACGCACGAGATTAAGGGCACCGACTAATCAGAGCTCCACTGCAGCCGCAAAAAGAAGCGTGCAATTACAAGCAGCGCGCGGCGAAAGAAATCCCAAATTCCTAAACTTATTGTAAAAATAACCTTAATGAAACGCAAATTCTGAAAAGAAAGTCCGAAATTCCGAGAGTCGTCAATGCTCGACAAGATTCAAAAAGAAAAGTAAAAAAGAACGAAGCAAAATTCCCGCACGAGCTTCGCGCCTAAAACCCGACAGCAGAACCAAAAGGAAGCGACGTGAAACATTATTATTCGCGTCTTTGTCGACGCGACAGCCACTCAATCAGCCATCTCAGGACTTGGATAGCGCATCCTCCACGAAAACTGGGAATCAGCAATAGCAGCGAGGTGAACCTCAAACCCATTGGCCTCTGCTCCCTCTTCTACTCAATTCTTCTCCCTACCTCCCAACACTCCCCTACCGACCTAAACAGCGGACACTCGGAGGCGGAGAATTGTCTACATGTATCTAGATGGAAAGCTAACTAAGAGGGTCTCGAATACTACGGACCTCCCCTAAAAAAAAGAAAAGAAAAGCAATAGTAATAACTCTGCACAGGCCAAGCTGTGTCAAATAAAGGTCACTGCTCTATAGGCCTATGGCTCAAGCCCCTCAATGAATATTTATTAGCCTTGCATAGGAGCCATGCTACTCTTCTCTGTATCGTTCCAATTTTAACGA
>BFEA01000120.1:2907944-2924132 GCA_003427395.1 Chara braunii
GTATCCACGCGTCGTACCTAGCTCAATTTTGTTACAGCTCCTACCGTCGATACCTTTATAGTCAATTGTAGTACTGGCATACTTTACATGGTGCGGCCTCAAAATGCCGCCCTTCCACAAGTCAGTCGAAAGTTTTCCTCTAGCCATAGCTTCGACGGTCTAACTTCGCACCGGTGGCGACTCCGTCAGTACGTTCGAAGTCTGYGGCCCGTGCTACGCTATCCGAACCCCTAGCTTGCTTTTAACTTAGACCGYCGAGCGGTCCATCTGTTCACACTRTTTAACTAACGCGTGCCCACAAAGTGCACGCCCACACACTCTTTGAATAAGCTATGCGTGCGCCCGCCGTCCCTGACTTCAAAGTCAGTCACGGTCGAGCRAAAAACACGCTACTTCTTTAAATTTTATCAAGAGTGCTCCCCCTGCGAGGTGCAAAAGTACGCACAATTACCCTTGTAAGGGTATTGGTGCCGACACCGCACCGCGATGTTTCGTCGCAACACTGTCTTTATCACCCGATTTGCATTTTCTATCAGGCTGTTAGATTGTGACATGTGGGGTGCAGTGTTTTAAATGGCGACACCATGAACGACCAGATTCCTTAAAACTTCCCCTTTGAATTCTACCCCATTGTCGGTCAGGATTTCCTCTGTGTCCTGGTGCATCCCTAAAAACCGGTTGAGGTATCGCGCAATTTCAGCCGCCTGTCGTGTACGACACGGATATGCCTCAATCCATTTCGAAAAGTGGTCTACGAATACTAGTAGGATTGAATACTCACAGCTATTACGTCCAGGGGGCACCACAATATCGACAGTATCCATGCTAACCCTTTGAAAAGTTCGTTTAAGTACCGTCAGTACTATCGATCTTGGCGGCTGGATCGGCACCTTGTCAGCAGCATGGACCTGGCAGTTCGCGACAATGAATTTCACATCATCGTGAATATTGGACCAATACCATTGGTTCTTGTCGATTGCCGCTTCCGTGATCCGTACGACAAAATGGGCTGCAGTTTCCTCATGCGCCGTCTTAACCCAGTCATACCTCATGAATGGGTGCGGCACTACCATCGAAATCCCACTATCATCCGTCTTTCGTTTTTCTAACCGACCGTTGTTCCAACGATAGTCCCGAGCCCTTTTATTGGCCCTCCTTCGGTCTTCCTTAGTGAAGTCCTTGAGGGGGTTTCCTACCAAGGTGGCAATTAGAGCGATGTCCGTCCATACCTCAACCCTTCTAAACCTCCGGGTTTTTTCCAACCCTTCTGACGTGGCGTCGAGAAATCGAACCTCAGTCGGGATCTTGTCAGTCCGACACAAGGGACACAACCGTGGCTTATCGCCATTTCTGTACTGGATGCACGAGCCATGGGCTCGTGTGACACACTGTTGACAATCTATCCATTCTGCATACCCCTCCCCACTAGGACGCATTGGGATCGAGTAGACACGCGAGATCGCTTCACAAAAATAACAAAATTTGTTAGGTAGGGAGAGAAAAAATGAAGATGAGAGGGGAGAGAGAGGAGTTGTAAGATTACCTCCGTCACCCATTGCCAATCGTCTGCTTCTTGCCACGTGGAAGGACTGCCGCTTGTTTGTACTTGGTTCCGTTGGTTGACTCTGCCTCCTTCCACGAAATGATTTCTTCACCATTAGGTACCTTAGCGGGGGGATGCAGACATGTCAACCCGTCCGCTTTGTCGTGCCTCTCTGTCTTTCAATGGATGATGTCGAAGTCGTATTCCTGTAGGCGCACAACCCATCGTCCAATCATACCCGTGTAATTAGTGAGCTTCATGAGAGCCAGTAATGACTCGTGATCGGTCACAAGGAGGAACTTTTGTCCGTAGAGATACAGATGGAAGTGTTGAATTCCCCAGACTACAGCATAGCATTCACCTTGCGGGGCTGAATCATTCCTTCAGTCGTCTGGCACCGTTCGAGACGAGTACTCGATGACGTGCTCTCGACCGTCGTTCCCCTTCTGTGCGAGAATAGCGGAGATCGCCTCTGGCTGCCAGTCCGTGATAAGCATAAACTGCTTTGTAGGGTCCGGCCGGATTAAAATAGGTGTTATCGCCAGAGCGCCTTTAAGGGTGGCGAAGGCCTGGTCACTCTCTGCGTTCCAACTGAGGGGCTGGTCCTTTCGTAGCGGGTTCATCAGAGGTCGCACAATCGCAGCGAAGCCTTTGATAAAACGACAGTAGTACGATGCTAGTCCCAGGAAAGTTCGAACCTGCGTCACTGACATAGGGACAGGAGCATCTTTCACCGCCGCGACTTTCCTTGAATCTGGCCGCAGTCCTCCACGTGTCACCGTGTAACCTAAGAACGAGATTTCCAAGAAAAAAAATTCGCTCTTCTCGAGTGTGATCTTGAACCCTGCATCTCTCAGAGCTCCCAGTGTCCACTCGATGTGTTGTGCATGCCCGTGAAAGGTCTCCGAGTAGACGAGGATGTCGTCCATGTAATCAGAATGTCATGGAAGTCATGACGAATATCATATTTACTAAAATAATTAGCACACCCAATCGCATCAAGCATATCATCAATCCTGGGAAGGGCTTACAGTGAATCGGGGGATGGTTTACCATTTGAATCTCCTGCTGTATGACTAACGACAGTCCAATGTTTGTGTCTGTCAAACTAATCGCCCCCTTGTATTCTTTTAGAATTTTCGTGATTAGGTGATGGATCTCATCAGGTACGTATTGGGGCACGTGCAACTCATACAGTTGATCCCATACCCGTACATTGATGTGTTTCGTACTCACCCGCTTAGTGTTTTCGGGCGGGGGCGTGGAAATAAACGAATTATCCGATCGCTAGGAGAATACCGTAGCCATCATTTGTGCGTCCTGCTCTCGAATGACCACGTGTTCCTCTGGTGTTACTCTGTCTCGAATGTCCTGCCATGGCACGGGTTTCGTTGCGATTTTGATTCTGAGCCCAGTTTCGAGGCGCTCAGGGGGTTTCAAAGACTTGGTCTCCGCCCCTAAGCGTAATAATCGTATCTCTTTTGCAGGTGCCAAAAAAGATCGAGGGAGATTTGTGATGTCACAGTAGTGCCTTTTGTCATTATATCGTGCGAGTAAGGGGGCGATGCCTTCGTACAGGGTTGGAGGGGGTTCCAATCCTCGAGATCTACTTAAGGGGTTCACCCATAATCATGGCTTGCGTTCTTTGTAGACTCAAATCAGTTAGGCTTAGCGATCTTGTGTTTGCTCGTTGCACAGGGTAATAAATATGTTGTTGCGCCATTTCTTGAATTATTGGATCGTCCTCGTCACTTTTGTCTGCATCCTTTAACGATTGTCCGTCGTCACCGGAGCTATCCCAGGTAATCACGCGAAGAGTTTTCGCCATTATTGGAGAAACTCTCAGGGTTACGTTAGCCATAGTTCGAAGAGTCAGTCTCATAGGTACAACATAAGGCTTTCGACCTGTATTCCGGAGGACGATTGATCGCCTCTCGAAATCCAGATTGGCTCGCAAGGCCACAAGAGCGAGAAGGCAAAAAAGGACGTCGTAAGTATTTACGTCCAAAACTACGACATCTCCCAAAGCATGTACTTTCCCTAATCGAAAAGCAACATTAATCATTTGTCCTACCGTTTTAATCTTATCTTCAACTGCTGAAACGAGTTGTTCTTTTTCTGTAAGCATGATCAGATCGTTCTTTCTTCCTGCCCTTTCAACTACCCGTAATGAGATAGCTAGGACAGCGGCCCCGGAATCAATGAAAGCATTGTACGAAATTCCCCATACCTCGATATTACATTCTGCAGATTTTCATGGGATCGGTTTAATCCGTAGGAAATTATCATCTTTCTGGATTAATCCTAATCGTATCGGGTCTGAAGTACCAACAACGTTTTCGTCTTGGGTTGGGCTTTTTACTTTCGTGTTCGTTGTTCGGGTGAGGGCGAATCGTTTCCAATTGGCTTTGCAGTGTTGCAACATTCGTTCGTTGGCTTGTTCCGATATCGAAAGTAGATGACCAATCGGAAGAGGAATCTGGTGGTCCAAGGCTCGAACGATGTTGAGAACATCGATTTCCCCCGTGACGAAGGTGGGMCCTCCTGACTCCATTTCCCCTGGAGAAGGTCGCCACGCCGCCACTAAGCCACTTCTCTTTGTTTTGGCGCCGGTCTAATCGTTCCAATCATCCCTAGCCCTGGATATCCAAGCGTTACGTACTGGTCCAAAGGAATAAGCTCGGCGGCTTCCTCCATTGTAGCTAACGTGCTTCCTCCCCCTTCCATTTCTTCCATTAATGCTCCCACACGTTCAGGCCCGTTAGCGATTGAAGTTGTTGCTACCGGCGCAGCCCCGACTAATGGTTGTGGGGGTCGATGAGGGCAATCTCGAGCTATGTGCCCTGGTTCATGACACGTGTAACAGACGTTCAGATTGCCAGGGATCCCGGCGGGAGGTGGTGTCCGCACCAATTCGTGTTGAATCGGGGCGGCACGCACCGCCATTGGTAGCATCGATCTCATCATTGCCTCTATTCGAGTGTTGTGCTCCCGCTGTTCCTTTTTGCTTTCCTGAATTAAAGTGACCATTGTCTTGGTCAGTTCCAATAAGGCGACTAATTCGATTGGTCGTGGGGGACTTTCAATCGGAGGCGGGGGCGCTGTCATTACAGGAACGGGCATGCTTGTAATCACCCTCGGGACCGGTCGTTTGGGACTAATCTGTTCTAGATTGGTGACTAGGCCCGACACAAACCCCATGTTTTCAAATTTGTTCTGTAGTGCAGCCAACTCAGCTTTAGCTCTCGCTAGTTCAAACGAGTCTCCTTCCCTAGGATGGTCTTCTCCTTCTAAGAAACTCGCAACGAACTTTCGTTCCATTTCCTCTGCGGCCGCCATGATCTGTTGCAGCGTGTGATTGATGGGGGAGAATTGTTTCCGCAGTTTCGACCTCATCGTTTGGCTGCGAAGTCCATCTATGAACAAGTCTCTGCCTACCTGTTTGCCTCGTTCCGTTTTCACAAACATCCGATAGAATCAGTTCCGATACTCAGTGACAAACTCGAGGGGTTTTTGAACTAGATCTTTGATCATAAAAAGAGCCTGTTCCGGGTGGATGTAATCGAATCGATTCAAGAAATCTCGCTCGAATGTAGGGAGATCGACCCACACATAGGTACTAAACCAGTGATGGGCATCTCCTCCCAATCATGCGGGGATATTTACCTGCGCCTCGTTGTCATCATACTGCTGAGCTCCGAGTGTGGCCAGCCATGCTCCAACACGATGATGTGCAGGGTCAAATAGATAAAGATCCGGTGGCGTCATGGGAGCCCGGGCTCGTGGTACGGGTTGATTAAGATTCTGTTGTGGATTCAGATTCTGTTGGGGGTTCTGTTGATTAGCGTTCATGTTGACCGTCCGTCGGGCCGCAGACCGGCTTCTGGTGGCGACGGGATCGCGGCGATGCGCATTCCGGGGTAGAGGTCGTCCCCTGTTAGCCAGATTGCCCAGCTATGAGTCCTAGAATCCTGCCACGTGTCGGGCTCCGATACCAACCTCACGCCTGGTGCGACTTCCTGATCGGAGTGGGATGTGGGCCTGGAAGTGCGAAAAGGGGTGTGCCAAGGATTTTTGGGAAAGTGGGGGTGGAGTCCCAGGTCAGAACTAAGATCTTAAGTGGCAAGGTTCCAGGGGCATACTAGATGCAATAGGACTAAGGGACGGGTTGCATCTGGTCTGATGGCGATCGATGTCGTGCAACATAAGGCAGATGGCATGCGTGGTGCATCAAGGGTTGTCCGATCCGTCTGTTTTGATGATGGCGGTTCAGGAGAGGCTCGTTCGTGAGGGTTGCGATTCCTATGAGTTGGACCTTCGGGTGCAGACACGTGGCGTCTGTCGCCGCGTGTTACGATTGGGTTCCGAAGTTCCAGAGGGTCGGTGGAGGCCGCGCCGTCTGCAGTTTCTGCACGGCGTACGGGGCCAGTACAGGGCGATGGAATTCCACGGTACCACCGTGAGTTGGTGATACGGGAGGAGGAGACGGAATGGAGGGAAATTGGTGGCGATAACGACGAAGCCGGGGGTTATGACGTATTGCGTGTTATACGTAATCGGGTAATCGGGGCACCTTGGATCACTGGTTACAGCACAATGGAACTCCCTGAGACACAATCGGTTCTCGGTTAGGCAGGGAAATTCCGGGTATCTCCGCCTACGATATTCCTCTTCTTCCCAGGGCTCGAAGTACTCTGGGTCCCATGCGTCCGACATCTTGTCATTGCAACATAGTTACTGAACGCGGATCTCCACGCATGGACACGTGTAGGCTGTGCCATTCAGATCGCGCTTACACGTATCCACGCGAGGTGTTTGCGTGCACCCGGGCCTATTGGCTACCAAAGTGAGAGTTTAATCCTTCATGCAACAATTGTCATGTGTCCCGGATACAACACAATCATCTAATCACTCGGCAATCATTCCCCAGCATGCAAGGTATCATCACACATCAGACGTCGGAACAACGTCAGAACAATCAGCGGATCAAAGTGACAAGCAATGATGATAACTAGGCAAAAAAAACGACGACATATCATTTCGTCTCATATATTCGACAAACACAATAGCCGAGATCAAGATCGCAAAACCAGTGTGGGCTGAAGCCAAAGCCAACTTGAGGTTCTGAAAACAAAAGAAGGGCGAATCGCCCTGAGCCGAAATCAAAACCTATATACAAAAGTAAGGAGGGAAACGAGACAAAGAAAATTGCAAATCCACGTCCATCAACCTCAGCTCCCTCTTCCTCCCTCTCTCTCTCCGATGCGGACAGTCCGTCGTCACGCACCAACCCACGAAGTCGTCACCCCTCTTAGTCCTCCTGCACCCGTCAGGTTCGCCCGCGCCCTACAGTCCGTCATAGCCCCACTCGTTAACCCCACGCATTCCGCACCAGCTCGTCGGGTCGCCCGACTCCCACTTCAACTCACCTCTTACTTCTCTCGTGAGCCGACCCTCACTGATTGCGCAACCCCGAGCTTCCAACAACTGGTTAAGAGAGCTATCTAATCGCACAGCCGAAATTTATAGCGTGCATGCATGTGCGAAGAACACGGAATTGCAACGACTTAGAAAGGAGATCAACAGAAAAATTTCTCAAAATTAAATAATCATTTTATAGTAAAATTACATTATAAATTCTAAATTTTCATTCCATCTTGAAAAATGTCATTCCAATTTTAAAATTTTCTGTCTTACTTGAAAACTTTCATTCCAAGAATAGGGTATCCCTTCTTATTTGAACTGCATGCTAGAGATGGAATGAAAGTCTGGATGAGTTCATGAAATATTTTTATTGGACTGTCATTCTATGTAAGGATTTTCAATCATAAATGGGTTAATCCAATCTAAATTAGAAGGTATTTGTTATAGTAGAATGAAAATTTAATTAAGACATTTCATAAACTCATCCAGACTTTCATTCCATCTTGAACAAATAGATGTAGTTGGAAGAGAAAGCTCATATTTAGGCGGGAACTTATCAAATAAAACTGGAAATTTTAAAAATTGACGAACATTGGAATGATAATTTATAAATATGAAGGATTTTTTTTTAATGGAATATTTTTTCAACTTCCATTTCTCGTGGGAATTTTTATGTTGATTAGGAGAGGGAGCGCCTAGGTTCTGCATGGCCAGACCGCGACATGGGAAACGTAGCCACTCTCTACGCATCGATCCGGGACCTCGTGAGAGGTGGTGGTGAAAGGAGAGACTCAAAAATAGAAAAGGGTTGTGTGTGTGTGTTGTTATAATTAAAAAAAGCACAAAAAAAGGAGGGACCCACTGCTGCCAGTCCTGTGAGTGACTGAGATAAGAGGGAGGCGTCGACTCGAGAAATGGAGAGGCCCTTTGGAGTTAGTTTTTTCATTCCTCCGCGCGCAGCATGTGGTCCATTCTAGAGTGGGAGACCTCCTCCCTCCCCCCCCCCCTTGCCCCCAGTTGGGCGTTTTTTTTTTTTTTTTTTTTTTTTTTTTTAGAAATAATCCGAGTGAATTCTAGAGGTGTTGATAAGAGCAGACACCACTATCATGCTCGGGGAGGCTCCATCTATTGGTGGGGAGCAACGCCTGCTGGAAACCGGGTCCAGCGTCCCTTGACATTTAGAAGTGGGTGGTATGTAAACAAACAGGGCTCATGTAAACATGCCACATGTCCATCCTACTTATAAACATGAATGGTGAACGGAACCGACACGTAGGCACACCCATTAATCTGATGAGCAGCATTGATTGCCCTCAACCGAGGGGATTAACTGCCCAACACAATCGAAAGTCATATCCCTAGTCTGAAACCCTCATCATCTACTAAAAAACTTTTACATCGCCGTGAGGAGGAGAGACATTAAGAACACGAAGGTAAAATGTCAAATATAGCGAATCCCTAAACAAAGTTTGATTGCACTATTACACTGTAGCCTTATGTAGGATTACCCACACCAATAGGTCCCCCCCCATCCTAATAATCCACAAAAACACTCAAGTGGGGAGGCACTGTTACAAGAATTCATGTCGAGCTACCCCCTAATGCCCAACACCGCTGCACGTCTTGCCCTGCCACATGGAGAAAACCTTTGTTTATAGCAAAGTCGAAAGCCATATACGGTGAAGCCAACCCCTCACATGCAACCCTATGCGACCTGGCTAACTGACGTTCGCTATCCTACCCCTTCACGCCACCATCCCACTCCTCGCACCCCCGCACAACCTTCCTGTTTGTTGAACAATCCATTCAACGGACCCTCTCGCCCATCCCCCCAATCAACGCCGGAATCACACAAGAAGGAAAACAAGAGGGGAGGGAGGGGGGGGGGAAGAGAATGGTCAGGTGCAAATACCTCACCATGAGTGTCGTTAGTGTTATTGTTGCTGTTGTTAACACCGACGGTATTGTTATTGTTGTAGTTGTTGCTCCCACGCGAGGACGAAATCAGACTCCCTCTTTCCATGCCACTGTCGTGTGCAGTCTTATTGTTGTTGTTGTTGATGTCGATGTTAGTGGCATGTGACGCCCAACCTCACACCCGACGCGACTTCCTGATCGGAGTGGGATGTGGGCCTGGAAGTGCGAAAAGGGGTGTGCCAAGGATTTTTGGGGAAAGTGGGGGCGGAGTCCCGGGTCAGAACTTAGATCTCCTGTGGCAAGGACTCAAGGGCATAGGTGCAATAAGGCTAAGGAATGGGTGACGTTCACTCCGATGGCGGTCGTGCAGCATAAGGCAGATGGTATGCGCGGTGTATCTCCGGTCGTCCGATCCGCCCGTTTCAGTGATGGTGGTTCGGAAGGGGTCCGCGGTGTGAGTTACGAGTTCTATGGGTCGGCCCTTCGGGTGTGGACACGTGCCGATCGTCGTCACGCGTTATAGTTAGGCTCAGTAGTCCTGAAGGATCGGCGGTTGTCGCATCGTCTGCAGTTTCTGCACGGCGTGTGGGGCCAATACGGGGCGATGGAATTCCACGGCACCACCGTGAGTTGGTGGTATGGGAGGAGGAGATGGAAGAGAGGGAAATTCGTGGCGATTACGACGAAGCCGGGGGATATGAAATATTGCGTGTTATAAGTGGTCGGGTAATTGGGGCACCTTGGATCGCTGGTTACGGCCCTGTGAAAGTCCCTGGCGCACAATCAATTTTCGGTTAGACAGGGAAATTCTGGATACCTTAGTCTAAGATATTCTCCCTCCCAATGCTCTAAGTACCCTGGGACCCGTGTGTATGTCATCTTGTCATTGCCGTATCATGAGAACCTTCCACACGCATCGGATTGACGAAGGAATTTCCGGGTATGGTGTCGTAAGTTCCTACCAGCCCCGGTACTTGCAAGAAGGAAATTTCTCGCCTATCCCGTTACTGGAAGTGCCGAGTTTGCCAGGGATCGCGAATCGCCGCGCGTGGACACGTGTAGGCTGCGCAAATCAATTCGCGCTTACATGTATCCCCACGAGGTGTTCGCTCATACCCGGGCCTGCTGGCTGACGCAAAAGTGAGAGTTTAATGCAAAATCGCCATGTGTCCTGAATAACTATCCAGTCATCTAATCATTTGGTGATCCCACAAACCATCGTTTCCGAGCATCCAAGGTGGCCCCACACACATCAGACATCGCAACAACATCAGAACTCGTAGCGTGACGACAAAGATCAAAGTGGCAAGCAACGATGATGGTTAGGCAAAAGCGACAAGCATATCATTCCATCAAAACTTGTTCATCCAAAAAGAAAGGAGGGATCGAGACACAAAGGTGCCGAGAGAAAATAAGGGCGGATCGCTCGAGCCGAAATCAAAACTTGTATACAGAAGTAAGAAAAAGGACAAAGAAAATTTCAAAGAAAATTACAACTCCGCGCTCATCAACCTCAGCTCTCTCTCTCTCTCTCTCTCTCTCTCTCTCTCTCTCTCTCTCTCTCTCTCTCTCTCTCTCTCTCTCTCTCCGATGTGGACAGTCCGTCGTCACACACCAACCCACGAAGTTGTCACCCTGCTTAGTCCTCCTGTGCCCGTTGGATTCGCCCGCGCGCTACAGTCCGTTGTAGCCCCACGCGTCAATCTCGCACATTCGGCACCAGCTCGTCGGGTCGCCCAACTCCCCTTCAACTCACCTCTTACTCACGCCTCTTACTCCGCTCGTGAGTCGACCCTCACTGATCGCGCTACCCCGAGCTTCCAGCAACTGTTTTTTTTTTTAGAGCGTTATCTAATCGTGCAGCCGAAATTTATTGCGTGCATGCATGCACGAAGAACACGGAATTGCAAGGACTTAGACGAAGTGAGGGGGAAGGAGTGCCTACGTTCTGCAGGACCAGATCGCAGCATGGGGGATGTAGCCACTCTCCACGCATCGATCCGAGCATGCAGCCCACGGGCTACCTAGACACAGCGAAAAGGAAAAGAGAAAGCGGGAAAGACGAAGCTCAAGAAGAAAGATAGAGTTACAATGGCGCCCGCCAAAAATTACAGTTACACGCAAGATTAAGGGCGCCGACTGATCACAGCTCCGTTGCAGCCGGAAAAAGAAACGCGCGAGTAAAAGGCACCGCGCGGCAAAAAAAATTCCTAAATTCCTACTTACTGCAAAAATGCAAAAAGCACAAATCCGAAAAGAGAGTCCGAAATTCCGAGAGCCATCGGGGGCTCGACAAGATTCGAAAAGAAATAAAAAAAGAAGCAAAACATCCCGCACGATCGCCGCGCCAGGAACCCGACAAGAAAGAAGCGACGTCAAACATTATTAATCGCGCCTCTGTCGGCGTGCCAGCCACTCAACCGATGAACCCGGGACTTGCCCAGCCCTGAACCCAGCCATCGAAAAGAAGCGACACAAAAAGACGAAGAAGCGTGGACACCGATGCAATTTTCCCTTCGATCCCGATTTCCCATAATTGGCCCATCCTTCCCATCTAAGGACCCCTCATTGTCCTCGCGCAGAAAGTCGCCCGGAACAGAAATTGGTTCGTCACATATGTGACACCGAGGGGGTTACAACCTTAAGCAAGCTCCTGCTTGCTTGACACTGCGACACGTGTCGATTTCTCTAATCGATCGACACGCGGAGCTCTCTTCGTTGCCACTTACTGTGTGATAAGAGTGTGGAAGTCATCCAGTGTGGCATACATGGCTCTATCCTACAAATTCCTCAGGAAGGGCTCTCTTCAATCAAGGAGGGGATTGTGTGTGCCATCACCATGACACGTGCCATGCACCTGCGCATCAGAGACCTTCAGGAAGCAGGGGCGAGAGGCGTTCGATCCTATTAGTTCCCCGGGAAGGGCAATCTGATCACCGACGGGGGAGGCGCTGGGGGATTCTGGGGGAGAGGAGGCATGAACCGATTGATGGCCAGAGACTCGAAAGCAGGAAGGGACGTTTTCATCTTTTTCACATTTGGTAAGTGGCACAGCGAAGCCCACACTCAAACTATTAATAAGTCTTTCAGACACAGACCCTCACACACTAAGTCTTGGCAAATGCACCAGCCCACAGTGCCTAGGCCCTTTTTGTTTTTTTGCATTTTTGGCTACGAAGTAAATTCACCCATTCGCTGCCCATGCGTCGAAAGCGACTCGGAGCAAAGAACAAAAAGGGACGGAGACGGGCCACACCAATCAAGAAACAAAATGAACACGAGCGAACTTTGCAGCTAAGGTAGTGACCAAATGAATCCCCTCGCCTTCTGGAGGAAGATGCACTCCCATTTTCTTTTTCCATTCTGTGAGTTGCGTGAGGAGGGCCACAAAAGGGAGAACAGTTAAACCACCAGTACTTGGCCCAGCTGTCGATGCCGGGTCTGAAAACGGGCTGCGCGCCGTTTAGCGCCGACCCGCCAGCGCAACAAAAAAAACTTGTTTTGGCTGGCGGCGCCACGCCGCCAGCCTTTGAGGGTGCTCCCGACGACTCTCGGAGGCCGGCGGCGCACTCTTGGCCGTTGATGCGCCGGTACCTTTCCCAGCCATTTGTTCAAAGCGCAGCTTGCGTGCTGTAGCAACTTCGGCCGCCGGAGCAAAATGGCGTGTGGCGCCGGCAAAAAGGAGGCCTGCGTCAGTTCATTTCTCTTTGGAATGAAGCGTGTTTCCAGCCCCGGAGAAAAGTGCCTTAGATGTACTGGTGGTTTATTTTTTTAATTTTTTCTTTTACAGAAAAAATCTCCCTCCGCTGCTAGTGGTGCTGGTAAAGGCAGACACTGGTGCTGTAACATTGAATTCATACACACAAGATTTTTTCTTTTCTCTTCTTTTCCCTCCAAAAATCAATTTCTACTACCTACCTACCACTACTCCTAAAAGCCCATACCACTTCTCCCGATCAAGGGGATGTATGTTTGCTTGTTTGTTTGTTTGTTTGTTTGTTTGTTTTTTGAGTGGGATGTATGTTGTGCAAAATGGAGCTATAGTGACTGGGTATCCTATTCTGGTGAACTTGAAGAGGGTAGGGTGGGGCCCCTGGAGGTGGGGGCCAGCCAGTGCAAGGACCTATCATTTCGCCAGTAGCTGCACCTTCCATCTACTTCCCCCACCCCCATCCCGTAACCGCAGTGTGGCAGGCCAACGCTCTGTCATCGACCCTTCTCAAGGATAGAATAGACTTTTTTTTTTTTTTTTTTTTTTTTTTTGGAAAACATTCATGGGCCCTTCCCAAGGATAGAATATATATATATTTCTATTTGACGATATATATATATATACGAAACAGTTTGTCACAGCCCCTCATTTGTTGTCCTCTTCTCTCTCTCTGCCTACGGTTTTACCGGGCAGTTCTGTTTGTGACGATATATATATATTTTGGAAAACATTCAAAACAACCCGAGTGAATGCTAGAGGAGCTGATAAGAGCAAAAACCACTAGCATGCTCCGGGAGGCTCCATCTATTGGTGGGGAGCAGCACCTGCTGGAAAGCGGGTCCAGCGTCCCTTGACATGTAAAAATGATTGTTATGAGAACATTTCAAACTGGTGTAGGCATGCCACGTGTCCTTCCTACTGAAAGAGAGTGGTCATCTAAGTGGTCATCCAAAGCGACTCGGACACACAAATAGATTTAAAAAAAAAAAGCTATTTCTCAATAAAAAATTTACACTTGGCTGTTTCAAAAGGAAGCACATCCAGATGTTTTCGCTCTCTGTAAACTTTTAAATGATGTGAGGGACGCCGGACCCGTTTTCCGGCCTGTGTAATTCCAAAGCGGCCGTCGTATGAAGCAGGCCGGAGTGCTTGAACCATACTACGGCACTGGCTGCCTTTCGATAAAAAAAAATAATAGTAATAAATTAATAATAAAGATGTTTTCACTTGACGAGAGGGAAAAAATCCACAAGAGCAAGGGGCCTGGCTCCACTTCACAACACTCTTCAAAGTCTTCATGCATTTGGACTGTTTGTGGACCCGATGCATTCACAATGTTGGACCCGTTGGACTGCACCTTATCAGGAAACTAACAGATTGCATGGTGACTATTGTGTAGTGGAGCAAGCCCCAAGTCTGAAAGAGAGAGAGAGAGAGAGAAGAAGAATTCTGCACCAGCAAGCAGCCAAAAAATAAAGAACTGGAAGATTAAAAAAAAAAAAAAAAACTGCAACGGTTGATAAAAATTCCGAGGCGTGGCCTAGCTCAGTTGGTTAGGCATGCAAGTGGCATTCAGGAGGTTGTGGGTTCAAGCCCCATGCCCGCCTGCGGTGCACTTAGTGCCAATGGACTGTGATAGTCCTCTGGATACCCCTGATCGGTATTTGCTGGGTCTATGACCAACATGGGTGTGAGTGTGAGCGCGAGTGGGTTGTGTGTGGTGTGTGGGAGAGTGTTGGCCATAGCCTCTGCTGCTACTTGATGAGAGGTGGGGGACGATGAGAAAGGGAGGCGCAGCTACTGGCAAAATGCTCGGTCTTTGCGTTAGCCGGACCCCCACCGGCGGCCCCACCCCATTCCTGACTACCGCTGTTGGGGCGGGGGGCAACATGAATTACCTCGCTTGCGAGGCCCTATGCTTGCAGGGGTCCCCTCTATATAGTCTTAGGAGTAGTGGTAGGAAGGTAGTGAAAGGTGAAAAAAGAATTGGAGAGAAGAAAGAAAAAAAGAAAAAAAAAAAAAAAAAAAAAGCAATGGTCGAAAGGAAGACATTCAGCTGGATCCGCCTGGTCATGGGTCGGTATTCGTACGGTCTTCAGCGAACAGGGGTGTGAAATGCAATGCGAATGTGAGTGGGTTGCATGTGGCGTGTGGGACAGTACACGGTGTTGGCCTTACACACTACTGCTACTGGATGGGGGTAAGGGAAGATGAAAAGGGAGGAATGCTACTGCCTACTGGCAAATGCTCCGTCCTTCAAGTTGTGTACGAAGGCCCCTCACCGGTGGCCCCACCCCTACACCCTAAACCAGTAGAGCAAGGGCCAAACACGCAATTACCTCCCTCCACCGAGAGAGGTAACCTCCCATCACCAACAGAAGTAGATGGTTGTGCTTGCAGTGGTCCCCTGTATAGCCTTAGGAGTAGCCGTATGAAAGAGGAAATAATTTGAGAGGAGAATATAATGCAGCAACACCAGTGTTTTTTTTTTTTTTTTTTTTTTTTGCGCTGCCTTCTCCTCATTGGGGGCCAAGTCCCACATGCACCGTTGAACTAGCTCAACGCAAAGGTGTGACACGGTTTTTGCTACTTGAAAACTCAAAACAAACTTAAGGCAAAAAAGGAGAATCAAATCCTGCTGAAAGCTTTTTTCCCTTCCCAAAAACAATGAATAACCAAATGCTAGTGAAATCTTTGTCCATATTTTTTAAAAAGTAAAATGGAAAATACAATAATCCTCAGTGAACGGCTCCGCATACTACCCAACGTCGGAGACAGGGGCCCTCGTTAGACACGCCTTACGAGTTCCTTGGGCCACAACGAAATTTCCTTGTGGCTCTTAAGGGAAATTTGCAGCGTCGTTCCACTCATCCTTGGGGACCTCCCCCGAGGATGTTTCCTTGTGGCATGCCCGCGGCCGTTTTCATACAGAAATTAGTGGCTGCGGGGTCGGTGGTCCTTGGTCCATGTGTGACGCACAACCTCACGACCCGTGCTGTCTTTCGTTCGGAGTGTTAATTGTGCGGAAAGAGGCCCAGAAAAACAGCAAGATGGAGTGTGCCAAGGATTTTTGGAAATTGAGTGTGGGGACACACACGGAACTGAAATCCCCCGTGTTGGCCCGATGAAGCAGGTCGATTGTTTTCGCGCGTCGCGGAATGCGCGCGCGGACAAGAGAGCAAAATCCAAATTCAATCTAGGAAGTATTGTCAGGCTTCCCACCGTGCTACGGCCCGTCGTTTAGAGCGAAGGGCTTCGGCACGCTTCTCGTGTCTCGTTTTCGGATCAAGTCCCGTCGTCGTTCGTTGGTCAGTTCTGAGTCTGATGAGGAGGGTCGCAGACGCGTGGCTTTCTCCTTGTGCTCGTCCTCACTCCGTATTCGGTAGTGGAAGCCCTTCGCTTCGCAGCGATCGAAACGCTGGCACTCTGTGCACAGGGTTCGAGGCCAATGGGGCGCCACTGCCGTCCACGGGATAACGATTAGTTCGTTAAAGGGAAGCAATAGTGAGTAGGGTGGGAAGTGTGTATCGATAATAACTAACCTAGCCTCTACAAACCCTGAACAACGGTTTGCCGGGGGGAAGTAGTATTG
>BFEA01000120.1:2924752-2935244 GCA_003427395.1 Chara braunii
AGGGTCCTTGCATAGGAGGATTACCCAGGAAACTAATGGAAGAGTTTCAGAAGAAGTTCTTTCACGCAGAAACAGGATGCAAACTCATTCCCATTTCGGAGAGGGACAATCATTCGGACGCATCATAATTCTAAAAGAGGAAGAGAAGGAAAGAGAGAGAGAGAGAGAGTCGAGGGAAAGAAAATCAAAATAGAAGATGACAAGGTCCGGAAAGAGAAAAGTTCGGCGTTGCCGCCATACACTCATGCCAAAGATAACAATCCGCAACAAAGGCGCATTCGCCGTTAATTCCAATATGGCCCAGGGCCAATCAACTCAACTCCGATCATCGATCCTCATACCCGCACCGACGATCCCGGTCGTCGCGTGCTAACTCCCACCACTGCGATCATCACCCCGCTGTTATAAACTCGTCACGATTCACCCAGACCCCACAGTCCGTCGTGGCGATCCAGCGTGCAACCGGCCAGCCTATCGTCAGCCCGACAGGGCTTTCCGACTCGCTTCAAACACTCTGCCTAGCCACTGCTTCCCGGAAGCTGGCTTGAAAGTCGAGAACGTAAGAGAGATTTGCGGACGCGCTTGCGGGTTTTATAGTTGCGACAAGGGAGATAGAAGGGGGAGAAGGTGACGGGAAGGCTGAAGTGTAAGAGGAGGAGCAGGAGGAAAAGACTTTGAGAGGAGTGCTCTACGAACGCCATGTTGATCCCTCGAAACTCAAGTTTCAACCAATCAGATTCGCCGCGCAATATGAAGGTCCTATTGATCTGCGCACCTGATTGGCGAGCGGGAGTTATCGATGGATCGACCGACCGTCGTGCGCCAGACTCAGAGGGGGAGAAAAGAAAAGGCGCGAGAAGTAGCGCAAGATGGGTCCAAGATTCAGATGATCAAGAAAGGGAAATGAGCGCGCAAAAAGCAAGGCGGGAGAGAAAGAAAGAGAGAGGAAAAACAGTTACGGGGAGAGAGAAAAAGGAGGGAGAAGGGAAGGGAGGCGCGGGAGGGAGCGAGGCGGGGGACAAAGAGGGGAAAGCTCGACATACGTGGTGCCGTCAACAAAAAGAGAGAAAAAGGTTCCGAAACAATTACAGCTTGCTTCTATCCTTATTCAAAATTGAAATCACCATATCCGCGCGCGAAAAAGCGACACGGGAAAGGAAAATTTTATGCCTATTCGTATTCGTGCAAAATTCCGAGAGTTTTCCCCGACGCAACCAAGAACATTCACACATACGAAAAGGACACGTCGAGGTTCCGCTTATCCCGGAATTCCCAACCGTCGAGCCCAATTCCCCGTGCGCTTGCTAAGGCGCACGACTTGCAAAAAGGAAAAACAGAACCCGAAAATCGAAAAAGTTTCCAAAAAAAAGGAAATGCAGCATCCGAAAACAAGAAACCGAAAAGGGGGTTCTTAATGGGTTTGATATGGTACATAAACAGGGGTACGAAAGATAGCATGGGTTCGGGAAGTGGCTCGTCACATATGTGACGCGCAGGGGGTTCCAAAATTATGCGATCTCCTGATTGCATGTCATGGCGGAAGAGGAAAGAAAAGGCCTTCGCAACCCTGTCATATGCAACCCCCTGTCCTGTAGAGATCGTCCAGGTGACGCCATGATGGTCTTCCTGATCTCCGTGTGCTCCGCACCCCAGCTCGGTGCTGCCCGTCAAATCAGAGCGTAGGTTGACGTCATCATCGATGGCGTGATCTTCGCGAAGCTTAATGATTCGTGTCGATGAAGAGAGGGGGGGGGTGTCACGTGAATGGGGCCTACCGCCTAGTTGGAATAAGCCAGTAGAGGCGGTACATGGAAGGGGTCTCGCGGGGATGACGGGGAGGAAGTGGGGGTAGGAAGCACTTTATCCCTTCCATCGTCACCGGGAGCTCCTCATATCGGATGATCCGGTGGAAGTGGGGGAAATGATCGCCGCTGCAAGGGAGGGAAGCGAGGTAGTCGCGGTAGAAGGAGGAAAGGGTGCGGAAGAGCGCCGCTCGAAAGATCTCGAAGTGGCGGCAAGCGGGGATTGTCCCCGTGGCGACGCAGTAAACCTCTACCACGTTGCATCGCTCCCATGCAGCGCTGAACAGCAGGAGATGCCAGCAGAACGTGGGGGCAGCAGATTGAAGGGAGGCATGAGGGTGGACGGTGGCGAGTAGACGGGTAGAATAGAAGTCGCGGAAGAGATGGGGATGGAAAGGATGGGAGGGGAAGGTGACGGGGGTACGGATCTGCTCGAGGGTGAGGAAATCAAGGGGTCGGCAGGACAGCGTTCGAGGACGAAGGCCTATCGCCCGCATCGGTACGTGGGCAAACTGGGGGACGGGTGGGGCTGGGGGAGGAGGGGGATCGGCTCCGTCTCCGTCACGCGGTACTTGAGGTGGCGGCTGCAGGGTCGCCATCTTCGGGCTTCGGCAGCTCTGGATCCCTGGTCGGATCGTTGCCGATGCACTGTCTAGCTTGGCTGGCGAACTCCAGCTGGCGCTTCCCGGTGGCAATTTCTTCGCGCTTTCGCACCGCTTCCGGATCGTCTGCCTCCGTTCCTGTACGCGTCGCTTCCTCCGGCAAGGCTTCCCACTCATATCCAGTTTCCTCTTCCTCCTCTTCTCCTTGGCTCAGCTCGCCCTCGCTATGCTCACTATAGCTTCCCTCCTCCGATGTTTCTTCGTCTTCGTCTTCTTCTTCGTCGTCGTCGATCACTACTTCCTCTACCCTCGGATAGAGGGCGTGAGGGATGATCTCGTACGGCTTCAAGTACTCCTGTCGCGACGGTAGCGTATCCTCGTCCCTAGGTTCCTCCAAGCACGCAGTCCACTGAAGGTACGGGTCCAATGATCGCTCGAAAATGTACGGAGCAGGATTGTCGTCACTCTGAAAATAGATGTCGGGCGAGAGATCGTCCGCCAATTGCACGATCGGTGCGATAATCTCCTGCGCAATCAGATGGCGTCGACCCGGCCGTACCGATCCGAAGAGAAAGCCAAGAAGATCTCCTTCTACGTTAGTCCTCCAAGCCTGTATGATCAGCAGCTCCGGATTTTCGATCCACGTGGGATGCTCGCTAGTGCCCATCCACGTCACCTGTACTCTGGCCAGGCAGAAAGACAGCTCCTCAAACGTTTCACGCCACAACCGCCAATGTCCAGGATTGATAAGAGGGACTGAAAGAGGCTCGAACGAGAAGGAAAGAGAAGGGTGAAGATCGAATTGCCAGAAGGTGGGGAAGAGAGAGGGGAGAGCAAAGATAGAGAGAGGCGCGAGGAGATCAGCGTGGTTCATTGGGGATGTGGGAAGGGGACGAGGGTTGGGATCGCAACTGGCCGCTCGCGCGGTGATCGGCGAATATTGTCTAGATCCGGTGTAAAGATCGGGATGATGTTATACCCTTGTCGGGCGAGGACGTGCTGCCACACGTTGGACACTTGCTCCGTCCACTCGAGCAGCGAGGTCAAGATCGCGGTATGCCACATCAAATTGACCGAGCTGATGTCGCCGGTGAATGCCGCCACCGTGGTGACGTGGCTCGTCCTGGGACCCGCTCGCCGATGAACTGCGGTTACCTCCGCGAATACCACTGCGTGAGGACTTCCTTCGATCCGAAAAGTGACGGCGGCACAGATACCTTCGTCGCAGAAGAATCGCATCAAGCGTCGAAGATCCGCATTGAGTCGAGGGTGAAAAACTTGCCGAATCTCTGAGATGTGGCCACAAGGCTGCAACAGCTGCGCGTCAAGAACCCGCTCCGTAATAAAACTCATGGCGAGGTGGGAGAGGAGGACGAAGGACAAGAGGGAGAAAGAGGGGAGAGAGTTAGATCGTCGTCGTTCTCCTCGCTTTCCGAGGAAGAAGAGGGAGGAGGATCAGAAGGAGGAAGAAGACGGAGGTAGGAGGTATGCAAGACGATGGGGACAGAGCTATGGCTGGCACTAGCCTCGGGCGCGATGAGCACTGTGTTGGCGTCGTTAAGTTCGAGTTCGACCACGCGAAAACAGCCAAAGAACTTGGGAGCGAGTTTTCGGTCACGTGCACATTTACGTACCTGCACTAGGTCCCCTAATTTATATTGGTACTGGGGCACAACATTTCCATTTCAGGCCTCGTAGCTACGGACCTGTCTACCGTGGGCCAGTTCGGTCATCCTTTGCCTTTTTCGGGCTAGCTTCGAGACGGCCCGTTCCATTAATTTGGTGTACCTTTTGGCCTTGGCCTTGAGAGTTGCACGCGTGTCTCTACCCCCTGCTTCGGCGATTTCCGGGTTACCCCGGTAATCGACACAAGGGAGGCTATTAGTTCGAAGCTGAAAGGGGGTAAACCCCGTAGACTCATGAGGGGTGGCCCGGTGGATCCCGATGATCTGATATACAATCTCAGGCCAAGGACGCATGTCGTGTGCCGCTAAGTTCCTGCGAAGGGCGGTTTGAATCATACGGTTGGCATTCTCGGCCAACCCGTTCGACTGGGACACGTGGGGTGCCGTATGTCGGAGCGTGACGGCCCTTCGTGCAAGCAGTTCTTCTACCTCAGCTTTGAATTCCGACCCTTTTGTCAGTTAGAATTTCTTCCGTATCTAGGTGGGTATAGAGGAATCGTTCGATGTACGTCGCTATTTCAGCGGCCTTTCGGGTCTTACAGGGATAGACTTCGATGTATTTGAAAAAATGGTCAATTAAAACTAACAGGATAGAATATTCACAGCAGCTTGGGCCAGGTGGCACGTCAATATCTGTCGTGTCCATACTGACTCGTTGGAAAGGACGCTCTACTTCCGTTGGTACGATCGGTTTTGGTCCCCGTATAGGTGCGCGATCAGCGGCACAGACCAGACAGTTAGCGACAATGTACTTGACATCATCTCGTATATTAGACCAGAACCATCGGTTCTGGTCTACAGTCGCCTCTGTGACACGTATTGCAAAATGAGCGGCCTGTTCTTCGTGAGCGGATCAGATCCAATCGTATCTCTGGAAGGGATGGGGAACCGTCAACCACGAACCTGATCCGTTAGTTTTACGCTTTTCCAAATGACCGTTGATCCATCGATAGTCCCGAGATCTCTCGGTTGCCCTACGTCTGTCGTCTTTGGTGAGGTGGCCCAATGATAAACCCGCTAATTTTGCTAATAAAATTTTATCCGTCCAAACCTCCGCTCGTCGGTATTTTTCGTCGTATTCAAGGCCGTCTGTACGGGCGGTCTCGAATCGAACCTCCGTGGGGAGTTTGTTCGTTCTACACAGGGGGCACCTCCATTCCTTGCTACTCGTTCGATATCGAACGCAGGCCCCATGCGCATGGTTGACAAACGTGGCACATTCTACCCAATCGACAAATCTGATCTCGAAGGGATGACAATCGACCCCATAAACTCGTGTAATACACGTGCAAAAATAGCAGAATTTATCGGAAAGGGTGGCGAAGAAAGCCGAGGAAGTGAGAGGGGCAAAGTTAGTAGCAGAAGAAGGGGTTGCGGAGGCGAGTGCGGTGGTCATGATGGCAGAGGAGGAGGGGATGCATGGAGATCAGAACAGAACAATTAGTCCTCGTGTCACTTATTGCTTCGATAAGATCTCCAACTGGCCGTACCGAGGTCCGATCTCCTGTCCGGGGATGCTCCACGGAATTACCTCCTCACCCTTTGGAACCTTCTCAGGCCGGTGCAACCGTGTCAGTCCGTCTGCATTCCCGTGTCTCTCGCGCTTCCGATGACGAATGTCAAAGTCCATGCTTTGCAGCACCGTTGCCCATCGCCCGATCATGCCCGAGTAATCCTTCGACTTCTTCAGAGCCAACAGGGGCTCATGATCAGTCACCAGGGTGAACTTTCGCCCGTACAGGTAAGCACGAAAGTGACTGATTCCCCAGAGAGCCGCATAGCATTCACCTGTTGGAGCGGCGTAGTTGTGCTCGCAGGCGGTCACTGATTTGGACGCATACTCCACCACACTCTCGAGTCTGCTTGGTCCCACCTGGGCAAGGATCGTCGAAATCGCCTCTGGCTGCCAGTTAGTGATGAGAACAAAAGGTTTTTCGGGATACGGTCTTATAAGGACCGGAGCCGAAATGAGAGCGGCCTTGAGTATGGAAAATGGTTGATCGCATTCCGGCGTCCAGATCAACGGCTGATCCTTGTGCAACAGATTTGTGAGGGGTCCCGCGATCGCCGCGAAACCCTTGATAAATCTTCGGTAGTACGAGGCTAGGCCCAGAAAAGCGCGAACTTGCGTGATGGTCGTAGGCATCAGCGCGTGACAGCTGCCACCTTCTGCGGCTCCGGTTGGAGTCCCTTGTATGTCACCACGTGCCCTAGGAAGGAAATGGTGGTGAGGAAAAACTAACACTTCTCAAGCGCCACTTTGAAGCCTGCATCTCGTAGCGCATGCAGTGCCCATTCGATGTGTTGCACGTGTCCCTCGTAGGAACTCGAATACACCGGATGTCATCCATGTACACAATCACGCAGTAGTTGATGATGCTCTGCGCCAAACGAGTCTTCCTCACGAAATTCTGGAAAGCCATGTTCATGGCCCGCTGAAAGGTCGCAGGGGCATTGCAGATACCCATCGGACATCGAATCCACTGCCATGTACCTTCGAAAAGCACGAACGCTGTTTTCGGACGATCTTCCTCACGAACAAGAAGATGATGGAACCCATAGCGAACGTCAAACTTGCTGAAAAATCGAGCACTCCCAATCGCATCCAACAACTCATTAATCTGGGGGAGGGGATACACATCTTTGATCGTGATATTATTCAACTTTCGATAATCAATGCAAATGCGAATCCCTCCAACCTTTTTAGGTACGATCACTACAGGGAAAGACCATGGACCTATAGCGAGTTCAATCCATCCATTAGCTTCGAACTCCGTAATCCGCTGAAAAGCGGCCGCTTTTTGAGCTGGCGAGTATCGGTAGGGAGCGCAGCTAATGGGTGGGTGATCTCCCTTGAGAATGGCATGCTCGATCACATTAGTTAAACCGATGTCGTTATCGTGTATGCTCAATACTTTTTCGTAGCCATTTAACACACGAATTATCGATTTCCGAAGTTCCATGGGAACGTGACCTGGCAAGGTGATTGTTGATTCCCCGGAAATTTTAAGGGGCATATCGATCCAATCAAACGGCCGTTCCCATCAATCATGTACACTAGAAAAAACGGAACTACTGGTGCGAACAGAGAAGGCAGTTTTCTATCATCTTGGACTCAGCAGGGCTGATCATCTTTGTTTTTTTAGTTTCAGCATCAGATTTTGAACCAACCGAGGTCGGTTCCACAGTTAGCCCTGTTAGATCCGTCATTTCTTGCATCAGATTAGGTACATCACTTACCGGTGCTTCCGCCTCTTGTTCTATCAAGGCGATAGTGGCTCCTGTCATTAGTAACGATCGGGGTTGAAAAACAGAAACGTCTAAATACTGTTCCGTTTGCTGATAACGCGTTCTTAAGGAAAGAGCTCCCTCGTACAAGGTGCGAGGGGGTTCCAAATCATCAGCCAGATCGAAAACTTGCAATATGGGTTCCCCGAGGAGGACTGAAGGACTAACTTGAGTTATTGAAGGCGCAAGCGCGCTGTCTCCGGGATCAACGTGGAAACTTCGGGCAGCGTCGGGGCACACTTGGAATTCCTCGGGAATTTCGTGTTCGAAGAATTCAACCAGGTGCTTCCATTCATCTTTGTTGGGCAACTCTTCTTCGTATTCCTGTTCCCTGATTCTATCACTGATGTCCGAGGGAGAGCACTCCTAAGGATCAATGCATCGAATCATCCCAATTTGGGCTGAGTTAGGGACCCGTTTTATCGTTTGGGTGAAAACTCGCAAAGGGACAGTTTGAGGTTTTTCCCCAGTTTGCGTGAGTACCAATTGTCTTGAATCGAAATCCAGACGTGCACCTACCGCCATTGCCCAAGGTAATCCAAATAACACAGAATAGGAACGTACATCTATTACGAGCGCGTTAACAAGGACGTGTACTCGCCCGACTTTTACAGCCACGTTCTCCATAATGCCTATGATGTTCATCGTCTCCTCGTCGGCAGAGACATAATTGTCTTTGCCAGAATGAGGAAGAATGGATCCCAGTCGTCCCGTCTTTTTGACAATATCCAATGATATGGCCACGGCAGAAGACTCTGTGTCAATAAGGGCATTAAACGGCTTGCCCCAAACTTCACACTCACATTTCACATTTTTCCACAATACCGACCGAGATCGTACGAAGTGATTTTTTTCTGCTAAAGAGATTGCTGCTATGCGTGCGGCTTCGGGTTCCAGCTCTTTCGTGTCAAGCTCAGGGGGTGCAACTTCCTCGCTTTCTTCTTTCTTCTTCAACATGCGTTGTATGCGTTAATAGGTGAAACGCTTTTGATTTTTCTGGCAATGTTGTAGAAGCTTATCGTTCGCCACTTCAGATATGGTGAGCAGATGTCCCATGGGGATGGGCACGTGAATATCTAGTTGCTTGCGCGTTTTGAGTACATCAATGTCTCCTGTCCGAAACTGTGGTCCAGGATTGGATTCCCGATCGACCCACTCGAGATCATCCAGGACCGATCGGATTGCTCCGATCATGCCTGCAAGATGAAGGTATTCAAGTGGATCGACTATGTCAGCAGCGTCAGAGGAGGAAGCTCTTGATGTCGACGCCAGTGTCGTCGAACGGGAAGGCTGCTCGGGGGCATATGCCACGAGTTCTCTTCCTTGATCCGTATCCATCAAAGCGCCCACTCGTCCTTGATTAAGGGCAATGGGGGCCTCAGCAGAGGGAGGCTGATTTCGTTTCGGCTGCGGGCAGTCCCGGACAAATGCCCGGGCTGTTTGCAGTTAAAGCATTCGATCTCCCCTGCTGGATGAGGGAACTGGGGCGCAAACCCTGGAGCAGGTGGGGCAGGTAAGAGTGAAAACGATGCAGGGACGGGCCGAGCAGGTGCCGGGTTGTGCTTAATGAGTCGGCCCATTATTTGTTCCATTCGTTCCATATGAGCGGCCTGCATTTGGATCAGGTTGCTCATCCATTCGGACTGCTTGGTAGCGGCCGTAGGGATCATCTGGGCAAGGTGTAGATTGGTTACGGCCGACGAGGAGGGTTCAGACGAGGTTCCGCTTCTATCGGCTGCGATCGGTTGATTCACCGGGGGGTGAGGGAGGAGAAGCAGGTGGGATATCGGAAACGATCCCGCCGGGAAGGTCATGGTCGGGGCGGGGATAAAACCGTTCGACCGCCTGCAACCATGATCGTCTTTTGGCCGTTACATCCAGTATGGTATCTGTAATATCTTCGTCTCCCTGAGAGATATATTTTTTTGTATCAACCAGATCCAGCTCTAATGCTTTAGTGATAATGGTCGATAACTGATGTGTTTTCGACGGGACCTTCTTCTGCAATTTGCCCTTTAATGTCGGACTTCGTAGGTGATAGATGAATAGATCTCGAGCGGATTTCTCGTCCTACCCGGATTTGTCCAACGTGGTTTGGAACCGATCGACGAAATCGGGCAACAATTTCCCTGGTCCTTGAGGTCGACTTTTGAGTACATACCAGGTGGCATCTTCACTAACCGTATCAAATTGAGCAAAAAATGCTCGCTTAAAAGTGTCCCAATCTACCCATGTATGTTTCCTAAGCCAGTCACGGGATGTGTTGCGAAGTAGCAATGTCAGAACGCGGGGGAGGTCGGCTGCTCTGTAGTTCTGAGCTTCGACAGCTTCCAGCCAACCCTCAGGATGAGTATGGTTAGGGAAGAAGGGGAAGGGCGAAGGGATACTAACGATCACCCTAGTACCGTCCACCATTGGTATTGTTGGTGCAGCCGCACTAGACTGAGACCTGGTTACAGGGCGATCCTGACGAGTTAGTTGAGGGTCTCTCCTACCTCTCGCCAGTTCGACTTACTATCATCACGATCCGTGCTGTCTTTCGTTCGGAGTGTTAATTGTGCGGAAAGAGGTCCAGAAAAACAGCAAGATGGGGAGTGCCAAGGATTTTTGAAAATCGAGTGTGGGGACACAGACGGAACTGAAATCCCCCGTGTTGGCCCGATGAAGCAGGTCGATTGTTTTCGTGCGTCGTGGAATGCGCGAGCAAAATCCAAATTCAATCTAGAAAGTATCGTCGGGTTTCCCACCGTGCTACGGCCCGTCGTTTAGAGCAAGAGGGCTTCGGCACGCTTCGCGTGTCTCATTTTCGGATCAAGTCTCGTCGTCGTTCGTTGGTCAGTTCTGAGTCTGATGAGGAGGGTCGCAGACTAGCTTTCTCCTTGTGCTCGTCCTCACTCCGTATTCGGTAGTGGAAACCCTTTGCTTCGTAGCGATCGAAACGCTGGCAATCTGTGCACAGGGTTCGAGGCCAATGGGGCGCCACTGCCGTCCACGGTATAACGATTAGTTCGTTAAAGGGGAGCAATAGTGAGTAGGGTGGGAAGTGTGTATCGATAATAACTAACCTAGCCTCTACAAACCCTGAACAACGGTTTGCCGGGGGGAAGTAGTATTG
>BFEA01000120.1:2952792-2969527 GCA_003427395.1 Chara braunii
TGTGTGTGTGTGTGTGTGTGTGTATGTGTATGCACAGCAACATCACACAACGAACACTTGACTCTCTCTCTCTCTCTCTCTCTCTCTCTCTCTCTCTCTCTCTCTCTCTCTCTCTCTCTCTCTCTCTCGCTCGCTCGCTCGCTCTGTGTGTGTGGCTGCATTGAAGTGAGAACTGTGGAATTACTACATCCCTAACTGAAGGCACTTGTCTGAATAAAAACGTGTACAACATGCGGCGGCGCAAAGACGCGTGCATGAGGTGCAACTCTCGTGCTAACGAAAAAACGGCATGCAGTGGTAAAGCATCATCATCATCATCAACATCATCATCCTCATCATCATGCTCATCCTCATCGACAGCCCCGGTACGAGTCCCTTATGAATGTGACGAACTACCTACCTATCTACCCACCTACCCACCTACCTACCTACGTACCTGCTAAGCTGCAAGGACGCCGGCGCCGCCAATGATACACAGACACAGAGTAACAAGACTGATGGCAACCCACTGGATGGGAGAGCGATACTGAAGCGCCGACGCCGCTGCTGAGTTTCTGATCACCGATGGCCCTTCGATCGTGTTCACGTTCACGCTGTCGACGGATCTCGCCTTCCCTGGGTACAGTTGTCCCCTCAGCGCCCCATTCACATACGATTCGCTGTCCAATTCCACATAGTAATTGTCCGGCCTCATTCTGAGGTCAACTAGAATCTTTGGCCCATTCCTATTGGACAGAGTGACGCACGTGCTCGCCACGCCATTGACACGTGCGCCGGGATCCCGCTTCGTCCTCGTGACGACAACATCAACGCTCTGCGCTCGATTGCTGCCCTCCTGAATCTTGAGCTTGCCCAAATCTACCACCATCGGACCGGTCTTCCCTCTGACGTTGTTGTAAATGGCGGCACTGTCGATTTCCCCTCTCAAGTCCCGCAATTCGAATCCCGCGCACAAGCGGAGATTAACAGGGTCAATCTTAACCTCAACGGTTCCGCGGGCCTGATCGTCCCCGGGCCCGGGCATCACATTCCGCCCCAACAACGTGGCCGCGAAATCGGTCTTCGGCGCTTCGGGCTCTTCTCCATCGCCGTTGCTGCCGCTGTCGCCTTGTCCAGCTTCATCCTCTTGGCTGTCACTGGTGCCTGCGTAACGGTCCTGAAAACCTCCATCACCGTTATAATATTCCCCTCCGCCAACATAATTCCCTCCGGCTGAACTGGCAACGGCAAGCTTCGACAGCCACCCCACCGACAACAGCAGACAGAAGAAGAGCACCGACTGCCCGCCTGAAGGGAAGCCCATTTTCCTCCCCCTCTCTCCCTCTCTCTTTCTCTCTCTCTCTGTGTGTGTGTGTGTGTGTGTGTCTCTGTCTCTATGTCTCTCTGTGTCTCTCTGTCTCTTTCTCTTAGACACAGACGCAGAGAGAAAATTACAGACTAGCACACGCAATTACACATTAGCACACGCTTTCGCTCGCAGTAGAGTGTGAGTGGTGGTGTTAAGAATTGAGGAGACTGTTGATGGAAGATCGGGGCAACAGCAGGGAGAGGTGTGAGAGAGAGTGTGGAAAGGGCGTAGGGAGCCGAGCAACCAACGACACAGAGACTTAGAGATAGAGAGAGAGAGAGAGATGGAGAGCCAGAGCGAGAGAGAGAAAGAGGAAGAAGAGGCGTGCTAGCCCCCCCCCTCACGGAATCGACGCGCGATATAACCGACACTCAGCAAATGGACGACGTTGACGTTGCCAGATTGCAAATCTCTCTCTCTCTCTCTCTCTCTCTCTCTCTCTCTCTCTCTCTCTGTGTGTGTGTGTGTGTGTGTGTGTGTGTGTGTGTGTGCCGCCGACGCAGGAGGAGAGGAGTCTAGCAGGCAAGGCGAGGGCGAAAGAAAGACTTTAGGCCCGTAGCCGTTGCATGCATAAACGTAAACGTTCAAACCGCGCAGCAGCACTCCCTGAGAGCAACAACAACGGAATTGCTGGATCTGCAAGACTGTCTGCAGCCTCTGTACAGCGGCTCTCGCCCGCTTTGCAGGACCCCCGCTTTCTCTCTCTCCTACGTCAGAGAGAGAAAGTCGGCATCGGACGACGGACACTTCGACATCAGGCGTCGAACAGAGACAGAGGCAACAACGCCCGGGCCTCCCGTCTTCCCTCGAACACACGCACCCTAATTTTGGCTGTATGGGACCGGAAAGCTGGCTTGTACACATTCATAATCAGGGTGCGTTGTGTTCGGGGGACGACGGCAGCGCAAGATCGGTATTGCGACTTCGACCTGGGTTCGAATCGTCTCCGAACCGAATGCCGCCGGGGCAAGGTCCCAGTTGCACGGATTAAGAGATCCTGGCCGTTGATCTTTGCTATTGCTATCTACGGTCAATATCGCTTAATTCGTTTTAAATGGGACCTACAGGTAGCCCGCGGAGTGGCGCGCAGGAAACGGGTTGAGAACTTGACTTGAGAAGAGAATGGGGAAGATGAGCGGCGGGAAGAGGAAGAGGGCGGGGGAAGAGGGAGGGGGAGGGGGAGTGGGCGGGGAGGGGGAAAGGAAATGAGGCAAAAAAGAGAGAAATAGAAAGGCGCCAAAAAAAGGATGTGAGAATGATGAGAAGGAGAGAGAAGCAGAAGCAGCAGAGTGGGCTCGCCGCTCGCGTGTGCGTGCAGGATACGTCCGCTTAGCGCAATCACTCCCAGAGATGGCCCGACAGCGGCGGAGCACGGGGGAAGGAACAAGCCTGCGCGCACCCGCTCGTTGGACGATCCCCGCAGCTTGCTCGCGTCGTGAAGGGAGGGCAAAAAAAAAAAAAAAAAAAAAAAAAATTACAGCGAGCGAGAGGAGGGGGGGGGGAAAAACAGGACAGAAAAAGCAGAAGCTAGGGGGGGAGAGAGAGACAGAGACGTTGCCAGTGAAGAGTCGCCAGAGCGGCCCGGTTCGTCTGTCGTCCTCCTCTCAAAACACACCTAGAAAAAAAAAAAAAAAAAAAAACATACCTAGCAGGGCATGCAGTCCCAGGTCAGGGGGAATAGACTATAGACTACTCAGCTTCCCCCTTCCCCTCCAGTCTGCCCTCTACTCCCCTTCTCTCTCTCTCTCTCTCTCTCTCTCTCTCTCTCTCTCTGTGTGTTTCTTCTCCTGCTGCTGCTTTCGCTGCTCACACATTACGCGTATTGAAACTGATTGAAACAGACTAGAACTGAACAGAGCGGGACAGAGCAGAACAGAGCAGAACAGCACAGCGAGGGCTATAAGACAAGTCGAGAATATAGACACGTCCAATCACCGACGAGCTGACTAATGCATGCACAACATGCACAGGCGGGCGGCAGCGCGAGCACCGGCGGCCGAACTACCGGTAATAGGCACCACAGCCAGGGGGGGTTGCCCGTGTTCTTTGCCCTCGGTCCTCCGCTGGCTAGCGCTTTTTTTTTTTTTTTTTTTTTTTTTTTTTTTAGCTGGGGGCTTCCGGGGGGGGGGAAAATGGGCCCCCCCGGAAAAAAAAAAAAAAAAAAAAAAAAGGACTACGGTCACGCAGGCAGATCCGCTGGAGTTGGACGCGCGGCGCGGGGCGAAGGAGACGGAGGAAGGAGCTCGTTTGTCCGCCATTGTGAGCGACACTAACCACAGGGGGGGGAAAAAAAAAAAAAAAAAAAAAAAAAAAAAAAAAAAAAGGGAAAGACACTAACCACAGGGCCTCGCTCCACCACCCGCCGAAATGTGCGAAACGAGAACGAATCGTGACCTACATCATGGAAAGATGCGCCGCCCTTTGCCGCACGCACGTACAAGCCCCTAACTTCGGGCCTCGCTCCACTACCCACCGAAATGTGCAAAACGAGAACGAATCGTGACATACATCATGGAAAGATTCACCGCCATAATTGTTGTCTTTTGTGCATCTGGTGTGTGGTGGAGGGAGGCCCTTCGACGTGTGCATCCTTTATTCTTTTTCTTTTTGTTTTGTCTTTTTCCTTTTTTCTTTTTCTTTTTCTTTTTTTTCGGGGCCGCAATCCGATTGACCACAGCCAGCAGGGCCGTGGTCCCATTAGCAAGGAGCATCGGATTGAATGCCTGAATCTGGACGTGTTTAAGGACAGGAGCAGGAATCGAGATTGAATCGCTAGTGGGACCACGGCCCACGAGAATAGACATCTGATTGAGGGCCTCGCCACGCCACTCTCGAAATGTGCAAAAACCAAAAATGTGGCGGTTGCATCTGGCCATGTTCTAGCGTGAAGTTCATTCTCATTTTGCCCTCTTCGAGAGTGGTGTGGCGATCCAGAGGGTCTCCAACTCCTCTTTTTTCTGTTAATCACCAGTTATAGCATTCCGCCAGATGGAGTGTGCAGCACTTCTGGGGGCAAAACTGGACAACACCACTTGGAACAAAGGGCCTCCCTGCACTACTGTCGAAATGTGCAAAACGAGAGTGAATCTTTCCCTAGAATATGGAAAGGTACACGGCCATGATTTTTGTCTTTTGTGCATGTCGAGAGTAGTGCAGCGAGGACCAAAGACACAGCTTTGGTCCACGCAGAAAACTGGTGCTACGTCCGCTGTAAGAGAGAGAGCACGAACCTGGTCGTATAACCGGCAATGTTCGTGCCAGCTTACCACAAGCATACAACCATTAACGTTGCTTATAGACATAGCCGTTGCCCACAGTCCAAGATTCCAAGGAAAAGGGCGAGGGCCTTGAGATATCATCCTTTTTTTTTTGGTTTTTGTCTTTTTTTTATTGATATCATCCTTGAACTGACCGACCCCAGTTAATTCAGAATGATTTTATTCTCAGACTGGTCATCTGATTGTGTCCGAATTCGAACGTGCCCGTTTTTTTTTGTTTTTTTTTTTCTTGGGGCCCGTATTGCAACAGTTCGTGGGGGTACCAAGGCCCATCGGTCACGCTTCCCATGCTCGGGTGCTGCTGCCAGGCTTAGGGCCTCGCCACACCACTCTGGAAACTGCGTTTTCAAGAGTTGGAAACGTCGCCACACAACCACTTGAGAGTTATAGCCCGAAAATTCTTTACAGAGTTGTCAGAACCTCGTTTCAAGAGTAGCTCTCGAAACTCCAAAACGCCCAGCCTGCAGCAGCACTCTTTTCCAGCCTGCAGCAGCGCTCTTTTCAAGCGTCCTCTCCAGGGCACTCGAAGGGCTCTTGATTTTCGAGAGGTGTCAGACCGTTATCCTGAGCCCTTTCGGAAAAAACAAAGCTGTACGACTGTCGTTTTTCATTCGTTGGGCCTCGCCACACCACTCTTGAAACGGGGAATTTTTTCAAGAGCTGTCAGACATTCTCAAGAGTTGGGTTTTCAAGAGTTTCCGGCCCCTCGCCACACAGCACTCTCGAAAGGGCGATGGTGTTGGACAACCGATGAAAAACGACAGTCGTACAGCTTTGTTTTTTCCGAATGGCATCAGGATAACGGGCTGACAACTCTCGAAAATCGAAAGTCCCTCAAGGGTTCGGCCGAGGACGCTTGAAAACGCTTGAGTTGCAGGCTGGGGTTTCCCATCTTTCGAGAGCTGCTCTTGAAAGGGTTTCAAGAGCTGCTCTGACAGCCCTTGACTGCCCCAAGTTTCGAGAGGCTGTGCGGCGATGCACCAACTTGAAAACGAGTTTTCAAGAGTGGTGTGGCGAGGCCCTTTGCCCAACACCATCGCCCTTTCAAGACTGCTGTGTGGCGATGCACCAACTTGAAAACGAGTTTTCAAGAGTGGTGTGGCGAGGCCCTTTGCCCAACACCATCGCCCTTTCGAGACTGCTGTGTGGAGAGGGGCCCTGTGACGAACCAATTTCTTTTCCGTGCGATCTTCTGCGCAATGACAATGAGGGATCCTAAGATGGGAAGGTTGGCCAATTATGGGAGATCGGGATCGAAGGGGAAATTGCATCGGTGTCCTCGCCTCTTTGTCTTTTTATGTCGCCTCTTTTCGGATGGTTGGGTTCAGGGCTTGGCAAGTCCCGAGATGGTCGGTTGAGTGGCTAGCTCGCCGACAGAGGCGCGATTAATAATGTTTGACGTCGCTTCTTTCTTGTTATGTTGTCGGGTTTTTGGCACGGTGATCGCGCGGGAAGTTTCGCTTCTTTTTTTAATTCCTTTTTCGAATATTGTCGAGCCCTCGACGGCTCTCGGAATTTCGGACTTTCTTTTCGGGATTTGTGCTCTAATAAAGTTATTTTTGCATTAGAGAGGAATTTAGGAATTTAGGAATTCGGAATTTCTTTTGCCGCACAATGCTCTTTGCTCGCGCGCTTCTTTCTGCAGCTGCAACGGAGCTTTGATTAGTCGGCGCCCTTAATCTTGCGTGTAACTGTAATTTTGGGCGGGGCGCCCTCGTAACTGTATCTTTCTTTTTGAGCGTCTTCCCGCCTTCTCTCTTCTTTGCTGTGTCTAGTTGGCCTGCGGGCTGCATGATCGGACCGATGCGTGGAGAGCGGCTACGTCCCCCACGCCGCGGTCTAGCCATGCAGAATTAAGGCACTCCCTTCCCCTCTCTCCTTCTAAGTCCTTGCAATTCCGTGTTCTTCGCGCATGCATGCACGCTATAAATTTCAGCTGCGCGATTAGATAGCTCTCTTAAACAGTTGCTAGAAGCTCGGGGTAGCGTGATCAGTGAGGGTCGGCTCACGAGCGAGGTAAGAGGTGGGTTGAAGTGGGAGTTGGGCGACCCGACGAGCTGGTGCCATATATACGGGGTTGACGCGTGGGGCTACGACGGACTATAGCGCGTGGGCGAACCCGACGGATACAGGAGGGCTAAGCGGGGTGACAACTTCGTGGGTTGGTGCGTGACGACGGACTGTCCGCATCGGAGAGATGGAGAGAGAGAGATAGAGTGACATGGATGGGCGTGGATTTGTAATTTTATTTGTCTTCTCCTTTACCCCTATATACAAGTTTTGATTGCGGCTCGGGCAATTTGCCCTTATTTTCTTTTCGGCATCTTGGTCTCGATGTTGTCCCTCATATGGTGTCTCATTCGGTCTCAATCCTTCCTCTTTTGTGTATATTGGATACGTGAGTTTTGATGGAATGATATGCTTGTCGTTTTTGTCTAATCATCATCGTTGCTTGTCACTTCGATCTACTGTCGTCACGAGTTGGATGTTATTGCGGTGTCTGAGGTACGCGATATCATTTTAGATGGTAAGAAATGATTGTTTACTGGATCACTGAATGATTAGGTAATTGGGTGGTTGTCTGCACCACGTGGCAAATTTGCATTGAACTCTCACTTTTACACGAAAAACATCCACAGGCCCGTGTACGATCGAACACCTCGTGTGCACTCGTGTAAGCGCGATTTGACCAGCGCGGCCTACACGTGCCCACACGTGGGCAATTCGCGAAGTGCGACCCAATGTATGCAGAAGGTTCTCACTACGCCGCAACTAGTGATTCGCCCGAATGCCAAGATGTCAGGGTCCAGGGACTTCCACCGCGCCATAACCAACGACCCGAGGGCTCCCGACTACCCAACTACGTATAGCACACAATATTTCATATCCCCCGGCTTCATCGTTATTGCCACCAATTTCCCTCCCTTCCACATCCTCCTCCCATACCACCAACTCACGGTGGTACCGTGGAACTCCATAGCCCCGTATTGGCCCAACACGCCTTGCAGAAATTGTAGACGACGCGGCAACCGCCGAGCCTTTGGAACTACAGAGTCTAACTATAATGCACGACGTCACTCGACACGTGTCCACACTTGGAGGTCCGACCCCTAGAACCTGCACCCCCCCCCCCCCCCCCCCCCCCCCCCCCCCCCCCCCCCCCCCCCCTTTCCCCCCCCCGCGAACGGACCACTTCTGAACCACCGACACTGAAACAGACGGGTCGGACAGCCCCAGGATGCGCCGCGGATGCCATCTGCCTTACGCTGCACGACATCGACCGCCATTAGACCGAAGGTAACCCGCCCCTCAGCCTCGTTACACCTATGCCCCTAGAACCTTGCCACCGGAGATCTCAGTTATGACCTGGGACTCCACCCTCACTTTCCCAAAAATCCTTGGCACACCCCTTTTCGCACTTCCAGGCCCACATCCCGCTCCGATCAGGAAGTCGCGCCGAGCGTGAGGTTGGTATCGGAGTCGACACATGGCAGGGTTATAAGATTCATAGGGCGGTAGCTAAGAGATCTGGCTAACAGGGGACGACCTCGACCTCGGAACGTGCATCGACGCGACCGCGTCGTTACAAGAAGCCGATCTGCGGCTCGACGGGCGGCCAATGTGAACGCTAATCAACAAAACCCGAACCCACAACAGAACCCCAATCAGCAGCTAAATCCTAATCAACCCTCACCACGAGCACGGGCACCCATGGCCCCACCCGATGTCTATCTGTTCGATCCCGCTCATCACCTTGTTGGAGCATAGCTGGCCACGCTCCGAGCTCAGCAGTACGATCACAACGAGGCACAGGTAAACATTCCCGCTTGATTAGGGGGAGACGCTCATCATTGGTTCAACACCTATGTATGGGTTGATCTCCTGACATTCGAGCGAGACTTTCTGAACCGATTCAATTATATCCATCCGGAACAGGCCCTTTTTATGATTAAAGATCGAGTCCAAAAACCCCTCGAGTCTGTCACCAAGTATTGAAACCGATTCTACCGAATGTTGTAAAAACCGAACGAGGCGAACAAGTAGGGAGGGATTTGTTTATTGACGGACTTCGCAGCAGAGTGATGAAGGCGAAGCTGTGAAAACAGTTCACCCCCATCAATCATACGCTGCAACAGATTATGGCGGCCTCAGAAAAGATGGAATGAAAATTCGCTGCAAGTTTCCTAGAAGGAGAAGATTATCCTAGGGAAGGAGACTCGTCCGAACTGGCGAGAACTAAAGCTGAGTTGGCCGCGCTACAGAATAAGTTCGAGAACATGGGATTCCTTTCTGGCCCCGTCAATCACTTGGAACAGATTAGCCCAAACGACCAACCTCGAGTGTGATTACGGGCATGTCGGTTCCCGTGATGACAACACCCCCACCTCCGATCGAAAGTCCCGCACGACCGAATGAATCAACCGCCTTATTGGAACTGACCAAAATACTGGTCAATCTGATACAGGAAAGCGAAAAGAAACAACGGGAACACAATGCTCGAATAGAGGCGATGATGAGGTCGATGCGATCGATAGCAGTACATGCCGCCCTGATTCAATACGGGTTGGCTCCAGCACCCGCTCTCGGAGGGGCCGCTGGTAATTTGAACATCTGTTACACGTGTCACCAACCTGGGCATATAGCCCGAGACTGCCCCCATCGACCTCCTCAACCACGGATCGGAGCCGCACCGGTAGCAGCAGCTCCGATCGTTAACGGAGCAGGACGAGTAGAAGCATTGATGGAAGAAATGGAAGGAGGAGGAAGCGCGTTAACTACGACAGAAGAAGCCGCTGAGATCATTCCGTTGGACCAGTATGTCACGCTTGGTTACCCGGGATTGGGCATGGAACGATCAGACCCGCCGCGGAACAGAGGGAAGTGGCAGAGTGGCGACCTTCTCCAGGAGAAATGGAGTCGGGAGGACCCACCTTCGTCACCGGGGAAATCGATGTCTTGAACATTGTACGGGCGTTAGATCATCGGATTCCTCTTCGGCCATCCACTCTCAATATCAGAACAAGCCAATGAGCGCATGTTGCAACATTGCAAGGCGAACCGGAAGCGGTTCGCCCTCGCTTGAACAGCAAACACAAAAACGAAAAACCCGCTGCCATACGAACACGTTGCTGGTACTTCGGATCCCATACGTTTGGGACTAATCCAGAAAAATGGAAGAAAGAAAGATCTGATCATGCGTACGGAGAAGGATCAGCGTGTCTCAGCAGATGAGGAGAAGATTAAAACAGTGGGACAAATGACCAATGTTGTTTTTCGATTGGGTAAGGTGCACGCTCTGGGAGATGTCGTAGTGTTAGACGTCAGCACTTATGATGTTCTTTTGGGTTTATCTGCTCTTATGGCTCTGCGAGACAACATGAACTTCGAAAGACGATCGTATCCTCTGAAATACGGGAGGAAAACCCTAAGGGCCTACACCATACCCATGAGACTGACCCTTCGTACTACTGTTAATGTAGCCTCACAAGTTTCCCATGTAATGGTGGGGACTTTCCGAGCGATCACCTGGGAAAACTGCACGCACGATGAGCAATCATCGAAAGATGCGGACAGCGGTGACGAGGATGATGCGGTAGTTTTGGAGCTCGCGCGACAAAGCATCTGTTACCCGGTGCAACGAACAAACGCAAAACCTTTGAACCTGACTGATCAAAACTTGCAAAGGACACAAGCAATGATCTTGGAAGAACCTCTCGTACAGATATCAGGGATGGCCGATTCTTTGGAACCCCCTCAAACCCTGTACGAAGGTATCTCCCCTCTCCTTGCGCGATACAGTGACAAGAGACACTTCTGCGACATCATGAGCCTCCCGCGATCTCTCTTGCCACCTTGCTACGCGTGGGGGCAGAGGCCAATTCATTGGTACCCCCTAGGCGCCCCGGAACTGGACTCATAATTAAAATCGCGACCAAATCGGTGTCATGGCAAGACATCCGCGATGGAGTAACCCCGGAAGAACACGTGGCAATTCGAGAAGAAGATGCGCAAATGATGGCTACGATATTTTCTTGGCAGTTAGATAATTCTTTCATTTCCGCACCCCCGCCTGAAAACGCCAAACAGATAAGTACCAAACAGATCGACGTGCAGATATGGAACCAGCCGTACGAGTTGCACGTGCCCCACTACGTACCTGACGAGATTAATCACCTAATCACGGACATTCTAAAGGAATAGTATCAGGAAGCGATTAGTGTGAATGACACAGACATTGGACTATCACTAGTCATACAACACGGGATTCAAACCGGAAACCACCCCCCGATCCACTGCAAATCCTACAGATATTCCCTAATAGAGCGGAAACGGCGCTTCGGTGGATTCGGGAGTTCGAAGTTAATGGTTAGATCGAACCCGCCACTGGACCATGGTCATTCCCGGTAGTATTAGTACCAAAGAAGAATGGGTCGATTCGCATTTGGATCGATTACCGGAAACTGAATGATATCACGATCAAAGATGTGTATCCCTTTCCCCGGATTCAATTGATGATTTGCTGGATGCGATTGGATGTGCTAGAAATTATTTTAGTAAATTTGATATTCGTCACGGCTTCCATCATATTCTGGTTAAGGAGGAAGATCGACCGAAAACGACCTTCGTACTGTTTAAGGGCACGTGGCTGTGGGTTCGGTGCCCTATGGGGATTTGCAACGCGCCTGCCACGTTTCAGCGGGCTATGAATGTGACGTTTCATAACTTCGTCAACAAGATACGGCTGACTCAGAGAATGATCAACTTTTGCGTCATCGTGTACATGGACGACATCTTAGTGTATCGGGAACCTACCACGGGGCACGCACAACACATCGAGTGGACACTGGGAACTCTGAGAGACGTTGGGTTCAAGATCGCGCTCGAGAAGAGCAAGTTTTTCCTATCGGAGATCTCGTTCTCGGGCTAAGTGGTGAAGCGGGGAGGACTGCGGCCAGATTCGATAAAAGTCGCGGTGGTGAAGGATGCCCCCATTCCCACATCGTTGATGAAGGTTCGAGCCTTTTTAGGACTGATGTCATACTATCGTCGTTTCATCAAGGGTTTTGCCGCGATAGCAAGGCCCCTAATGAACTTGATGCAGAAGGACCAGCCTCTCAGTTGGGACGCCGAGTGCGAGCAGGATTTCGCCACCCTCAAGGATGCCCTGGCCACATCACCTATTTTGATCCGGTCGGACCCTACGAAGCAGTTCATTCTCATTACGGACTGACAACCGGAGGCAATTTCTGCCATTCTTGCGCAAAAGGGGAACGACGGCCGAGAACACATCATCGAATACGCATCGCGCACGGTGTCAAACGAACGGAGGAACGATTGGGCCCCGCAAGGCGAATGTTACGCCGTTGTCTGGGGAATCCAGCACTTCCATCTGTATCTTTATGGACAGAAGTTTCCTCTAGTGACTGATCATGAGCCACTGCTGGCTCTGAAGAGGCTCACTAATTATATGGGCATGATTGGGCGTTGGGCGGTACACCTACAGGAGTACGATTTCGACATCGTCCATCGGAAGACGGGGAGGCACGGGAACGTCGACGGGTTGACACGCCTGCACCGACCAGCTAAGGTACCTAAGGGCGAAGAAATCATTCCGTGGAAAGAGCCGGATCGACGAATGGACCCAAGTACAAACAAGTGGCAGTCTTTCCACGGGGAAGGATATGTCGAATGGGTAGATTGTCGGCAGTGAGTCGCACGAGCCCATGGCTCTTGCGTTCAGTACAGGAATGGCGATAAGCCTTGGTTGTGCCCCTTGTATCGGATCGATAAGATCCCGACCGAGGATCGATTTCTCGATGCCACGTCAGAAGGGTTGGAAAAAACCCAAAATTTTAGAAGGGCCGAGGTATGGACGGATATTGCTTTAATCGCCACCTTGGTAGGTAACCCCCTCCACGACTTCAGTAAGGAGGACCGGAGGAAGGCCAATGAAAGGGCTTGCGACGATGTGAAATTCATCGTCCAGAACTATCAGGTTCGCGCTGCTGACGAGGCGACGATTCAGCCGCCACGATCAATAGTCCCGACGGTAGTTGAACGACCGTTTCAACGGGTTAGCATGGATACTACTGATATCGTGGTGCTCCCTGGGCCTAATAGTTGTGAGTATTCAATCCTACTGGTATTTGTAGACCATTTCTCAAAATGGATCGAGGCATATCCGTGTCGTACGCGACAGGCGGCTGAAATCGCGCGATACACCAGGTCACAGAGGAAATCCTGACCGATAATGGGGTAGAATTCAGGGGGGAAGTTTTGAGGAATCTGGTCATACACGGCGTCACCATACGGAACACTGCACCCCACATGTCACAGTGTAACGGACTGGTAGAAAATGCAAATAGGGTGATTAAGACTGCACTGCGACGAAACATCGTGGCACGGGATCCGCGACCCTGGCCCGATATCGTGGATCACATCCTAGCGGTCCATCGGGGGACGCCTCATGAATCGACAGGCCTGAGCCCCTTTCAATTAAGAACCAATAGTGTGACTTGCGTTTCAATATCGAGCCTTCCAGACGAATCGTCGTTGAATCGACGGCCCACGAGGGCCACAATTCGAGACAAGGCCAAGTGGCACCTAGAACTGATGGAGTGGTCCCTTCCCCGATTAGCCCGAAAGCGCCTGAAGATGACTGAGTTGGCCCACGGCCGACAGGTCCGCAGTTACAAGGCCCGGAATGGGAACGTGGGACCACGGCCCCAGTATAAGTTAGGGGACATCGTGCGGGTAAGGAAATGTGCTCGCCAGGGTAAGCTAATGCCACGATTCTTCGGGCGATTTTGCGTAGTCGAGCTCGGTCCAAACGGAGTGAACACGGTGCGGCTCGTGCCTGAGGTCTCCTCCTTCTTTGTCTTGCTCCCCTGCTGATACTCAGTCCCCGCCGCCATCGCCATGAGTTTTTCCACCAAGCAGGTTCTTGGCGAGCACATGCTGGCACCACGTGATGACATTTCGGCAATCGGACAAGTCCATCATCCACGGATCAGACCGGATTTTCTTCGATTTGCACAGTTCTTCAACACCACTGGAGTGTATGCGGCAGCAAAGCTCCATTTTGCGGCGCATAGCCGAACACTCGTATTGGACGAGGCATCGACTTATCGACGGCTTTCGGCGCCAGGGGTCAGTCACGTGTCTACCGTCGTCGTCTTCATCGGGGACATCAGTGCGCTGGACCCTACAAGGCATACGACAATTCGGACATCGCTAAGGGAGTGGGGTGAGTAGTTAGCACATGAGTGGAGTCGGTGGCTTGCGCGGCACGGCGACAACCTCGTCGTCACCAACAGCGTGGAAGTCGGTGGGCTCCACACATCCCGTCGCGAGCCGGCGGTGGCGCTCCCAGAGCTCGTCCCCCTTCAGCGCCCTCAATGAACCGGTCCCAGTTCTCAACCTTTGCCCTCCCCTCTCTCTTCCCCACTTTCTTGCAGTCTGCTCTCCATCCCCGTCTTTCTTTCTGTATCCAGCCACTTGTCGTTCCCCTCATCGAGCCAAGACACCGGGAAATCTGGTGTGAGCACTACCTCACTCTTTCGCTGTGCCTGATCGAAGTGGAGCTCACGTAGACACGGGACAATGAGCATCGTGCCGCGAGGGAGAGCGTGGAGCTGCTGATCATCCAGGCCTGGAGAACAGAGGTGGAAGGAGATCTCCTCGGATTTGTCTTCGGAGCGGTAGAGCCAGGCCATCGGCAGACGATCGTGTGGGAACTTGCGATCCCCTTTGTGTAGCTGGTCGACGACCTCCCCCTCGACATCATATCGCAGTGTGACGAGAGCCCGGTGCCGCACGTTCTTTCGCGAAGGTTAACGCCGTATTTGCAGTGGTCAGCTTGCTTAGAGGATCGAACGGGAGGTGGCAGCTACCCATCGTGCGCGGGGTATCTTAACCCCCGGGGGATCATCGACGTCCTTTTCTTTCAGCCTCGAATAGTGGAGGAAGAGACAACAGTGGCAGAGGAAGCGGACGTAGAGGATGGAAGCGAAGAAGAAACCTCGGAGGAAGAAGGAAGCTACAGCGAGTACAGCAAGGAGGAATCGGGGGCAAAGAGTGAAGAAGAAGAAGAAGAACAAGAAGAAGAAGAAGAAGAAGAAGAAGAAGAAGAAGAAGACGAAGAAGAAGAAGAAGAAGAAGAAGATCGGTTGCAGGAAGAGGAAGGATCTTTGTGGGAGACTCTAGGTCAGGAGGCGGATCACGCAGAAGCTCAAGAGGAGGATCCCAAGGCGGCAGCGCGAGGGAGAGAGGAGATCGCGGTCGGAAAACAGCCGATGGAGTATGCAAGGGGCACGGATTTGCCGATCCCGAACGCCCCGACCAAGGATCCCGAGCCACCCAAGAACGGCGATGGGGACCCTACTGCCGAGACTTCGAGCGCACCGCGTGGAGGCAACGGAGTCGATCCCCCTCCCCATCCCCCCATCCCCCAGTTCGAATACGTGTCTGATGCGGGGCATCGGGCTTCGTCCTCGGTCGTTATCCCGTCGTCCCCTTGATTACCTCACCCTCTGCCAGATTACCATCCCGGTCCCTTTTCCCCATAACCCCATGGTGGTACCCGCTTCCCTCGCTTCCATCGGATCGTCCGATATCAGGAGCTTCCGGTGACAGTCGAGGGAATGGAACGCACCTATCCCCACTCCCGACTGACCCACCCCCTTAACACGCCCCCATGTACCATCTTCCCTTTCCTCTCCCTGCTAGTTACTGATGCGCGGGTGCATGGCACATGTCGCAAGGATGGCACGAGTGATCCCTCCTCCAATGGACAAAGCCCTTCGTGGAAAACTCGTAGGATAGAGCCACCTATGCCACATTGGATAACGTCCACACTCTTTCACACAGTAAGTGGCAATTAAGAGAGAGCTCCGTGTGTCGATCGATTAGAGAGATCGACACGTGTCGTAATGTCAAGCAAGCAGGAGCTTGCTTAAGATTGGAACCCCCTGGGCATCACATATGTGACGAACCAATTTTTGTTCCGCGCGATTTTCTGCGCGATGACAATGAGGGATCCTAAGATGGGAAGGTTGGGCCAATTATGGGAGATCGGGATCGAAGGGGAAATTGCATCCGTGTCCTCGCCTCTTCATCTTTTTACGTCGCCTTTTTTCGGATGGTTGGGTTCAGGGCTGGGCAAGTTCCGGGATGGTCGGTTAAGTGGCTGGCGCGCCGACAGAGGTGCGATTAATAACGTTTGATGTCGCTTCTTTCTTATTCTGTTGTTGGGTTTTTGGCGTGGTGATCGAGCGAGAAGTTTCGCTTTTTTTTTAATTCCTTTTTCGAATTTTGTCGAGCCCTCGACGACTCTCGAAATTTTGGACTTTCTTTTCGGGATTTGTGCTTTAGTAAAGTTCTTTTTGAATTAGATAGGAATTTAGGAATTTAGGAATTTAGGAATTTAGGAATTTAGGAATTTAGGAATTCGGAATTTCTTTTGCCGCGCAATACTCTTTGCTCGTGCGTTTCTTTTTGCGGCTGCAACGGAGCTCTGATTAGTCGGCGCCCTTAATCTTGCGTGTAACTGTAATTTTGGGCGGGGCGCCCTCATAACTGTATCTTTCTTTTTTAGCTTCGTCTTTCCCACCTTCTCTCTTCTTTGTTGTGTCTAGTTGGCCCGCGGGCTCCATGATCGGATCGATGCGTGGAGAGTGGCTACGTCCCCCACACCGCGGTCTGGCCATGCAGAACGTAGGCACTCCCTTCCCTTCTCTCCTTCTAAGTCCTTGCAATTCCGTGTTCTTCGTGCATGCATACACGCTATAAATTTAGGCTGCGCAATTAGATAGCTCTCTTAAACAGTTGCTAGAAGCTCGGGGTAGCGCGATCGGTGAGGGTCGACTGACGAGCTAGGTAAGAGGTGGGTTGAAGTGGGAGTTGGGCGACCCGACGAGCTGGTGCCAAATGTACGGGGTTGGCGCGTGGGGCTACGACGGACTGTAGCGCGTGGGCGAACCCGACGGGTACAGGAGGACTAAGCGGGGTGACAACTTCGTGGGTTGGTGCATGATGACGGACTGTCCGCATCGAAAAGACGAAGAGAGAGAGAGAGAGAGAGAGAGAGAGAGAGAGAGAGAGAGAGAGA
>BFEA01000120.1:2992667-3005968 GCA_003427395.1 Chara braunii
AAACAGATTTCCAAAACGCGAGTCGGCCTCCGACCATACCACCGACCACAGGGACCCCGCCCTAACGTGCCTCCCTGGTTCAAACATGCTACCGGAGGCCGACGCGCCACAAGTGAAAACGCTCCTTTTCAACGAAATACAAAATCTACAACAAAAACGAAAAGTCTCGCGGGACACAGGCTCGCCGAAATCTGGCGCGCAGCATAATTCAGGTTCGGCAAAAACAGGATCGGAGTTACTGGTGGTTTAAAAAAAAAAAAAAAAAGTCCCCCGGTGGTCCTGTTTTGCTTGGATGTTTCCCACGCAAAACTAAGGGCATACTCACACGGCGACCCCAAATCCGCAGAATATGCGGATTTGGGAAGGGCCGATTTGAGGTTTTGGGCATGGTTCACCTCACACTGCTGTACCTTTTCAGATGTGACAAGGTCGCGGCCGTCTGGAGAAATGGGGATTTGGTACTTGGCTGGTCACACGGCGCCATCCACCAATTGTGCAAGAATTAGCCTTTTAATAAAATAAAATAAAATAAAATAAAATAAACTTTTGTGAACGATTTTTTGCCAATTTTTAAAGAAAATGCAAAAAAAACAATCCCTTCCCAGGCCGCTGACAAATGGGCACTTGGAATAGTACATTTGCGAATTTGGTAGATCCGTGTGACCGGCCTTTTCCCCTTTTTTTTGGGATTTTGGGATTATAGGTCCCTGTGTGAGTATGCCCTAAGCCCAAGAGCTCAGTGGGTACACCCATGAACTGTTCAAATGGAGACCGCAGTTCCAATCCAGATGGTGGCTCAATGATGATATCTCAAGGCCGTCGCCCTTATTAAAAAAAAAAAAAAAAAAAAAAATACAGCCTGGTGCATCCCCCCCAACACGCGTGCATGCAGCTCCGTTGGAGTAAAATGGCTGACGATACAAAAAGAAAAAAGAAAAAAAGAAAAAAAAAGGCTCGGACATACTTCAACGCAGGTGCTACCGTAGAGAGAGAGATAAATGTCTAGAAATTTGTAATTAGCGGATGAAAAAAAGAAAAAAAGTAGTGGGTGGGACCCAGGCGTCGAGCTCCCACTGGCACGGCTCTTTTTGTGAAGTACCGGCAGTCGGATAGCAAATCGTTGAGCAAGGCTATGGAGATTATGAGGCTTTTTGAGGATTGTTACGATAGGAATCTGACTTTGGAATGTACGGGGAGATCGAAACGTTGGGATTTCCTCGGTTGTGTAGTGAATGTGTTTGATCGGCCTGTTGGTATTAAGTGTGCTGCGGTCCATAAGAACCAAAGAGTGGTTTTGAAAGAAGGGGTTTGTTTTCAGAACCTGCAGGACAACTGTTCCTATACAAGCAAGCAACAGAAGATGGCAGAGGTGGGGTCATTCTTACACCGCGCCAAACAGTTTACTTCGGTGCCTGGAGCTGAAGGTGGAACTAAGACTGCGGGACTTTAAGGATGAGATTTTTGATAAAACTCTTGTTAATTTTTCGTCCAAATTTGGCGGGATTTGGGACGACTGGATACCCTGTTTGACAGGGTGGGACAGGGGGTTCCCGAGGGACAATAAGGCTGGTGTTTGGGCTCAGGCAGGCAGGGGGCACTTGGTCACATGACGGCAGGAGGAGTTGCAAGGGGTATTTGGTCCTATAGACGAGGGACACTCGGCCCTATATAGCTGAAGATGAATGTTTTTGGGTTCGGGCCTAGATGGGGCCGTGTGGGCTTGTGTCCTTTTGGGCTCGGAATGGTACCCGTTTCTCCTTCTTTGACCCTGTCTAGCCGAGCGGACCTTTGGTCGGTAGTTTTTTATCTTTGTGGGGCTCCAGGAGGGGTTAACGGTAGCTGATCACCCTAGATTTTTTGGTCTTCTTTGTTGAGGCTTACTTTCACACGGTGTTCAGCCTCGTGTCTCTGGTTTAAATTGGGCTAGTGGTACTTCAGTCGTCACCTCCTCGTGACGTAGACCCCTGAGGAATCCGGGTGCAGCGACCGGACGAAACATGTCGGGTCATCCGCTGTCGAGCCAGTTTCTAGATGTTGACGATACGAGCATGACGCTTACTTACGGTTCTGGCTCCTAGGCCTGTTCTTCATGTAAAATTTTTTAATGCCTATTGTCACGTTCGGGATGCTGACGTGTCTCGGTGTGCTTTTGCTTTTCTCTCTTTTCTTGTCTCATGCGCACTGTGGTTTGCTGTTTTATGAAGTAGCGTATGTATGATGATACTGATTCCATGTTGTGCAGTTTTGTACTCACCACCCTCACCACGGCCTTAGGAATGTCAGCCGTTGATCTTACATTCTACGGCTACCAGCTTCCCCCGAATACAACGTACGGTCATTATAGCTGTATCTAGACTGCAAGATGCCTCACGTACAGCTATAATGACCGTACGTTGTATTCGGGGGAAGAATGTACCATTCCTTGGTCGCACAACTGGGAGCTCGACCCCTGGGCCGACGTACCACTAGCAACGAAGGTCCGATTGAATGCCTGAATCTGGATGTGTCTTATGAAGAGTCAATGGAGATGCTAAGTGGGGAATACCCAGGGGCGTGGTCCCACCAGCAGAGAGGATCGGATCGAATGCCTGAATCGGGGGACGTGTTTGTGGAGAGGTGCAGGAAATCGAGATTGAACTCGTCCTGGAATACTAGTTCAATCTCGATTTCCTGCACCTCTCCACAAACACGTCCAGATTCAGGCATTCGATCCGATCCTCTCTGCTGGTGGTACCACGCCCCTGGGTATTCCCCACTTAGCATCTCCATTGAAGAGTGTCTGAGCCAATCTTGACGTACTCTCTTCTGACCACCAGTACCACCCACCCAGCAGTAAGGTATCAAAAAAAAAAAAAAAAAAAAAAAAAAAGATCATGCATGCAACCTGAAGTACTCTCTTCGGACCACCAGTACCACCCACCCGGGTGTCGAGCTCCCAATTGCACGGACTAGAAATGACAGCCGTTGATCTTCCACTTTGCCCCCAGCCTGCATCAGATTCTCTTAATCCAAGCAGGTGGGACCATTCGCTTTGCCTGAGCACGAGCACGACCGGGGGCAAGGTCCCACTTGCTCAAATTAGGAGATTTCGGCCGTCGATCTTTGCTATCTACGGTCAGTATCTCTTAATTCGTGCAAGTGGGACCTAGCCCTGGTACAGGGCCGTGTTGCCTATACAGGAGCAGGCTACCTGGCCCCTGGCATCACATTTGAACCCCTGATTTGCCTATCAACATGCGTGCACCATACTTCATCCAATCCGATTGCTTTGCTCTTCTCCCTTTTTTTTTTTTTTTTTTTTTTTTTTTTTTGAGAAGACTTTAAATTTTATATGATAAATGGAAGAGGCCGGGAATCCTCACAAACAACCCGGAGAGATCCTGGGGCCATTACCCAGGGCGGAGGTCCCACTAGCAAAGAGGATCGGATCGAATGCCTGAATTGGACGTGTTTTATGCAGAGATGCAGTAAAGCAGTTCTATCTCGATTTCCTGCACCTCTCTACAAACACGTCCAGATTCAGTCACTCGATCCGATCCTCTTTGCTAGTGGTACCACGCCCCAGGTTAGGCTATGCTGGAAACCGGGTCCAGCGTCCCTTCTCTCTTCTCCCTTTTTTTCTTTTTTTTTTTCTTCTCTCATCTATCTCATTTTTCTTGCTAGTGCGGTTATGAGCATGTACCACTCCGCCAGCCATGAGGACTCGACTGAACGTCTGAATCTGGACGTGCCTGGGAGGAGGTGCAGAAAACTGCGACTGATCTGCTTTCTGTTTTCCCGCATCACTCAGATTCAGACACTTGATGTGACCTGATACCCCCAGGGGCCAAGTCCGACTAGCCAAGAGTTAGGCTTCGAGGCTGGGCTTTCAACGACGTGCTGCCCCGCGTGACTCACGTGGCCGCCGATTGCAGTGGACATCGACCGCCCACTCATTTTTGCCCAACCCGCCGTTTCCGAAGTGCCCCACGTCCAGTAGCATGTTTTAGAAATGTTTTGTTGCTGTTTTAGTTGGCCACATTCGTTGGGCGGGAAGCTTCAATTTTATGGTTTTTTGACCCAGGGGGTGTTGTTGATGCTTCCCGCCCAGCCTCTTTCCCACGTCGTTTGTGTGCACATCCCGCCAGACACGCCCCCGAAAACGGTGTCAGGTTGTCTGTTGTGTGGGGTTGAACCTGAGGTACACCGCTGGGACATGAATGCAGTTGGATGCATTCTCCCAAGTGCTACTGTGAGCATGCCTTGTCATCGTGTACGAAAACAAAAAAAACGAGAAAACCCTCCATGGGCATTTTTAAAATCCGAAACATGTGCCACACACCGATTTACTCTTCGCTAGTGGGACTTGGCCCCAGGTACGATATTCCTACCTATTTATCCTTCTGTTTTTTTCTTTTTCTCGATTTATGCATGTCATCCATGCGCAGAGGGGCCATGCTAATCTTCTCTGTATCATTACAATTTTAACAGATGTCCCGAAGCACTTTTTTTCTTTTTTCCCTTTCCATCATTCTGATCTTCATATCATTGTGTCGCAGACAGTTGAGGCTTGAGAATGATACCAATCTCGGGGCTGGGGCTCACATTTGCTACAGAGGGATGGTTGGAGCTGCCAGTGGTTACCCGCCTGGGCCTGTCTTCACCTACTAGGGGCCTCGTTCCACACACCACTTGCCAAATGCAAAACGTGCGCTCTCGATTTTTTTTATTTTTATTTTTTGCTCTCGATTTGGCGAGTATCCTCCCAGTCGGTATCAGTAAGGTCTTCAGCCAACACGCGGCAAGGTAGCACTTGCGCAAATTAGTAGATTTCGGTCGTTGATCTTTGCTATCTGCGGTCAGTATCTCGTATCTCTTAATTCGTGCAAGTGAGACCTAGCCCAAGTCGTGAATGCTGTCAGACTCCAAGTTCGCGAGGTTAACAGCTTGTGCTAGTAGTCCCTGCCTGCAGCGCTCGTGAACTTGTAGGTCCTCCGCTGGTCGGCTGGAGGAGCTGCGAAATCTCATGAGTGTGCCGCGTCGCTCCAACCGAGGTCCGTCCAAAAAATTGGACCGTAGCGAAACGAATCCCGCACTACTATCACCAGGGTGTTCTCGCGAGAGTTTTCGTGTGTGCTGTGGGTCGGTGAGGCGAAAAACGAAGCGAAACGGTGGATCCGGGCTTCGTGAGGCCCTGCGAATTTGGTGGTCGTTTCGTTTCGTTAGTTGTGCCGTCTGGCGAGGCCCTGTGTCTGGACTCTGGAGTCATTTTCCAAATGCACGCAGAGTGTAGAGTAATGGAGCAAGGCCCTATGGCGAACAATCCCTATCACTGCCATTGCTACCGTCGTCCCCCGAGCATAACTACGCCCATCTTGACTGTGGGGCTCGTTCGACACTCCTCGGGCGCGTAAAATCCCCGAGGAATTGTTCGTTCCACTTATCCTCGGGGTTGCGGTCGGAAAAAAAAAAGTGAAAACACTCCGAAGGAAATTCCTCGGGCTCCGAGGATTCCCCAGCCATTTCTCCCTTTTGCCCATGAGGTCCCTTGGGCAAAAGGAATCCGCATTTCACGGAGAGGAGCGAGCACACGCGGAGAGAGACGTTACAACCGAGAATCTGGATCGTGGCGGCACCCTATTGGCTGAAGGCTTTAAGCACATTTTTTTTATTTTTTTTTCCTTTTTTCTTTTCTGACATCGCTCCAAGGAAACGTCCTCGGGCGACGTCCCCGAGGACAGGTGGAACGAAGGGCCCAAATTTCCTTTTGACTAAAAGGAATTTTTCCTCGGGCTCCGAGGACGCCCCAAGGAGTGTCGAACGAGCCCCTGTATCAGGTCAGAAATCTAGCATGCGTACATACATGGATGATGAGGATGGATTGTGTTCGAGGGATGACGGCAGGCGGGGCTCCAGGCAACTCCCGCGCACAAAGGATCCCGCTATTTTTGTGCTTTTGATTCAGTCCACTCATCACTGCCCAACGCAATTACTGCTTGTCCTTCGGGACCTCCGTTAAAATTGGAACGATACAGAGAAGGGTAATTTGACAAATGGACCCCGCGCAAGGATGACACGCAATTACTGCTGTGTATGTATTTTCTTCATTTTCATTTCAGAAAAGGGCCACGGGCAACCCCAGGGACCTTGTCCCACCAGCACCGTTGAGCCAGGTCCTCGTTGGAGTTTTCAACCGCGAGTGACACCAACGCATAAGCTCTCCTTAAAATAGCATGGTCTATTTATGTGAAGTGTGTACACCGAGCGAAAAGGCCTGTTTTCGTTTCACAGAGACGGTAGACAAAAAAGCTCCTCTCGCCCCCTACCCTTGCCCTTTCTCGTTGAGCTAGCTGACTCGTTTTTGTGTCTCAGGGCATACTCACACGTGCACGCATTTTCATAAGACCATAAATTGTAGGTGATTTTTTGGGTCACAAGGGCTAGTACGTCTTTTTTTTTTTTTTTTTTTTTTTTTACCTCTGCCAGTGTTGGGAAATTACCATGTCTTGGCCAGTACCCGAACTTTTTGGGGGTGGGACACAGGGTCGGCAATGTCCTATAAACGATAAATCTGAATTTTATAGTGCCGCGAGTGAACAGAAAAAGGGGAAAAAAAAAATGCTTTCTCTACTGCAATGATGTCGGGCTGGGTAGTCCAGGAGGCCGTGCTCACAATCTTCCTCCACAGAATGCACCTTACAGGTAAGGCGGTCACATTCTGAATGTTACTGTTTTCTTTTTTTTCTTGGTCGTGTGTTTCTTATGAGTCCCCTGTCTGTGAATTGCTCAAGCTGTCGGTGATCTGCTCAAGCTGTGTTTTGTCAGAGGATTGTAAGGCTCATCACACTGGCACTTAGGGGAATGTATCCAACCATTTTCATGGGGGGATCCATGTGCCCGTTTTTTCCCCCCTTTTATTCTCTTTTTGGAATCTGACAACCTGGCCACCGGGGTTGAGATGCCCTCATTGAGGGAATACTCACACTACCACTTCCAAGAATGTATACAACTGCAATCTCGGCCAAAGCTTTGTTTTCTTTTTTTGTATGTCTTATTTTCTGAGGTTCAGGGCCGCAACTTTTCTTCTTCTTTTTTGTTTTTTTTCGTTCTTTCCGTGAGAGTACCAGAAAGAAAACGGAGTGGTACACCCCCAGGCAAGACAAGTCTTACACAAAATTAAGGTTGGATTTTTTCCTCATTAGAGGCAAAGCTACTGACTTGGTAATGGAGACAGCAATGCCCTATGACTACTTATCGGACCACAGACCGGTGAGTACCACCTTTGTCCTTGACGGTTACATCTCAAGGGGCAAGGGTTACTCCAGATTGAATACTGACATCCTCAAGGACTCCGGTTTGGTGAGGTCGGTGAGCAACACCTTAACCAAGCTCAGGACGTTTTCCCACTTCTATGATTCGGATAATGATTGGCTTGAGGCAGCCAACAGATTGACAGTTTCAGATTTTGATTTCGCGTTTCGGACCAAGGCACGAGCTCGCCGTTTGGAAGAAGAGAAATGTCTGAGTCAAATAGAGTGGGCTGACGCTAACATGGAGGTAGAACCCAGGTTTGCTGCCTTCTGGCTGACCCAACTAAATTTTTGGAAAGACAAATTGGACAATTTGCAGATTGAGAAAGAAAGAATATGGGCAGAGCGTGCTAAGATTAAGTGGATAGACATAGGTGATAAGATGACTAAGGACAATTTTAAAAGACTCTCGGCCTGCAAAGGCTCGTCCACTATAATAGAACTGAACCACCCCTTTGATGCCTTTGAGGCTAGGGCCAGGGATACCAAGACCATCCTTGAGTACGCCCGACTCTATTTCAAAGACATTTTGACGTCCTCTAGGCCCACGTGCCCAAAACTAGGAGACAATGCGCTTCAGGTCACCATGTGGACTGCATACAAGGCCCGTCTTCCCCCCCAAGGGAAACTTGAATTGGATCGCCCCATTACCCTAGAGGAACTTTCTCAGACAGTCAAGAGTATGAAAAAAGGTAAATGCCCGGGTAGCGACGGACTCCCAGTGGAATACTACAGTCAATTCTGGGAAACCCTAGGACCAGTGCTAGTAAATATCTACGATAGTAGTCTATACGGTCATGATCTAGGGGAGGACATGATCTAGTGTTGTATAAGAAAGGTGACAAGAGGAATATCCGCAATTGGAGACCGATCTCCCTTCTGAACACGTCCTACAAGATTCTAGCCAAAACCCTTGCCAATAGACTCAAACGGTACCTGTCGCTGCTGGTGGGTCAGGAGCAGGCAGGTTTCGTCCAGAACAGGAATATTCTACACAATATCATGCTCACTATTGAAGCCCTGGAGTGCATGAAGGAGGAACAGCCTGAGGTTGTAGCCCTCCTTTTGGACTTAGAAAGGCATATGATAGAGTTAATTGGCAATTTGTACTAGATACCCTGGAAAGGGCAGGATTCAGGGGGTATTTCTTAACGTGGGTTAAAGCCCTCTACACGAAGGGGATGGGAAGGGTGATGGTCAACGGGGAGCTCTCAGCTCCTTTTATGCTTACCCGCTCGCTCCGCCAAGGGTGCCCTTTGACCCCCATGCTTTTCGTCATTCAAATGGAGGTACTCCTTTCTTTGATTAGGAGCTGCCCGGATATTCAGGGTCTCCGGTTGCCCAATGGCAGCCAATGTAAAGCGTCTGCCATAGCGGACGACCTTTTTGCTTTATCAATCAACTCCAAAGAGTCCTTGGGAGCCTTGAAATGTTGTTTAGACTTATACTCAAGGTTCTCTGAAGGCCTTATTAATTGGCCTAAGTCTGTTGCAGTTGTAAATGCTGATGCGCAATTGTCTGTGGATTGGGGACTAAAACGGTTGCCTACAGGAGAATGCGAGCGGTTCTTGGGCGTGCAGGTTAGCATGATGGACAGCAGGAAGACGGCCAGTACCTTGGTGGAGCGCAAGGTCATTTCCAAGCTTGGTACAGTGGCTAGAATCAAGGGAGTCTCGATCCTGGGTAGGGCTCTATTCCTCAACACATCGGTTTTTTCACTTATCTGGTATCTGGGCTCGATAAGAAGCCTATAAACTAAATCATATGGTAAGATCAGATCCCTGACCACTAAATATCTTTGGAAGGGTACGGATGAGGAGGGGGTGGGGTACATCGCCAAGTTAGCATGGAAGAAAGTGGTTGGGGACAAGAGAGATGGGGGGCTTGACATCAAGGATCCAGAAATGCAGGTGAATGCACTATTGGTTAGATGGGCAATCAAGATTCTCACGGAGCAATCTCTGCATCCCTGGGTGGAGTTAGCGATGGGTACTCTAATGAAACAATGGGGGCTTATTCGGAGGGAGGATGTACGGGTAGCCCTACTTATGCCTTCCATGCTCAGGGGCAGGATTAAATCTCCGATCTGGAAGGACATCCTCGAGGCATGGTATCTCACTATGCCGTCACAGATCAAAGAGCCTGAGACCAGAGAAGAGATTTTGGCGCAGCACCTAAATGAGAACGTTTTCATCAGAGATCCCTGCGGTCTCACTTGGTCCGCGGCAGATGGCCCGGGCCAGTTCGGAAGATCCTGGATCCAAAGGGGAGTCTCCAGAGTGTCAGACCTCTGGGATTCAGAGCTGGCACAATGGAGATCCCCATCTGTTTTACGAGCCAAGTTACACCATTTGAGAAGAGTACAGAAGCGGGTTGGGGAACTCATTAGCAGTATTCCCCTGGAATGGAAGCAAATCCTGCTTCAACCTCTGCCTGCATACGAAGGACAATGGGTAGTTAGGTGTGGCATCGATAAACCCTCTGAAGTTCTCAGGGTTCACGAGATATTGGACCAGGATCAATCACAAGCGGTGGTCACACTGTACACTATAGAAAACGAGTATGGTTCCTCTAATGTCCTACGAGAAACAGAGAAGACTGTTCTTGAGCTGGGTCAGGTCAAAACCATAGTTGTTTGTTCGAAATCAGCAAGCAAGGATAATAATACTTTCTTCTGTCCCATGGGTACTCAGGCAGTGGACACACTGCAAGCTCTACCGCTTCACTGGGGATCGTCCATGCAAGAACCTTTCAAACAGGTCGGACTCCTGGATTACAGGCCCACAGTGGGATATAGGATGCAGGCCAAGTCATGGTCTCTCCCTCTTGGGGTCTGTAACCGTTGGTGGATGGAATCCAGAGAGAGATCCTCCCTGATCCGGAGCATTAACTCCGCTAAACTTAGAAAAATGTGGCATAATCTGAAACAGATTCCATCCACCAAGCTGAGAAGCATGACTTGGCTGCAGTCTCACAGAATTGTCCCCATAACTAAATGGCTAGCGGATAATAGACTACCGGTTGATAGCACCTGATGGAGATGTCGGAAAGAGGAAGAAACAGCAACGCACCTATGGTGGGGCTGCGTTGAGTCCAAGAGGATCTGGGCGTGATGGGCAAAATTATGGCAGAAGAACGTTGAGCCCCTGGTGCAGTGGGAGGAAGGTTTTGTGGTGGAAGGCATTTTGCATAATGCGGAAGCAGTCGGCAAGGGCTGGGGGTATGTGGCTCAGGCCTGCAGAGCGGCCATCATGCAGGTCATCTGGAGAATCAGGAATGATAGAGTCTTCCGATCCAAGTTTCATTCAGACCTCAGCACCATGAACATGGTTCTGGAGGGAATACGTTCCCTGATTTGGGCAGATTGGAGAAGAGTCAGGTTTGCTCTGAACAAAAGAACAGCTACAGACCGCTTCTTCAGATCATGTGGGCAAAGAGTCAGGATGATCAAGACCAAGGCTGCAGGCATCATCATTGAGCCCTGGTTGATGGGGCCCAGGCCTCCATGAACTTGGATTATTACACAACACTCTAGCTCAGTTCTCACCTTCAGTCGTTGACCAGTGCATGTTCACTTCATTAAAATTAGAACTTTTAGAAGGTCACATTCTTGCAGGATCCACAGTTGTCATTTAGGACATCTCAGCTGAACTAGACAGGACTCATTGACCAATAGATCAGGACAGTTCTGGCGCCCTTGGGGTGAAGAGGTCAGTTGGGTTTGGTTTGGTGTTCAGGAACCTCAATGAGTGCTACTTTTTCAACTACAGGGACGTTGAACCCGGTTTCCAACAGGTGATGCTCCCCACCAATAGAATGGAGACATCGAACTGTGCAGACCCCAATCAGGCAGACTACTTATGGTTCTACCTGATATTCGCCTGTCTTTGATGATTGAAAGGGAAAAAAAAACAAACAAACGGAGTGGTACCCAGGGTCGGCAAGAACAGGCTCGGAGGTACTGGTGGTTTAAGAAAAAGGAAGATTTCATTATATGCTGGGAAACGGACCCATCGTCCCTCACATCATTAGCCCTGGCCTGAGGGGATGAGCGAGGCTCTCCGACCAGGCTTAACCCCAACCGCAGCAGAAAAATTGATATTGGTCGGCTTTGTGCTCTTCTTATCATCAACTCATCCCTCTTATGAGATCGTTACAGCGGATACACTTCTTCCTTCTTCAATCCATCAACTAACAATTGACTAACCATGAATGATGCAAAACTTTGTACTGCTATAAAGTACAACTATGTACTACTTTCTATAGCAATCAATGTATAACTACAACTATAAACAATTTGTAAACAATCTACGAAGAACTGGAAAGAACAACAAACGACTATCTACTTCTATCTATACGGGCTATCCACCACCACCTACACCTGTCAATAACTATCTATACGGGCTATCCACCACCATCCACACCCATGACTGTTTTTATGACTGTTTCCATGCCTGTTTTTACAATGTTGTACTAATGTCACATAGTAGCATTCGCAATTGTCTACAACCTTGTACATGTATGATATATCCACAGCAAAAAGTCATAAGAAAAAGGCAGTGAATCTCAGGTCTAGCCATTTCCCTTCATCATGGGCTATTAACAACAAGCCCGAAAAAGCCCCCCAGCGAGTAACAAACAGTTTGAGTGATTTAGCAGAGTATCCTTTCTTTTGAACTTTGTATTGAATTTCCTATTTTGCGTTTTCACGCAAATGGGCATGTAAATGTCAGCGGCTTGGAACCCGCATTTTGTGGGAGCCTTTTGCAGCGGGCCTTCATCTGCTCTGGCCTACAGCCAGGGCCTATTTGGCTATTTGCCAGTTCGGCCTGTGGGACCAGGCCGTGGCCTAACCCCACAGGCCGTGTGATGTTCCATTCTTGCCCGGTACCACTGTCGGTACCAGGCCAGTCCAGTCAGTCAGTCCGCTGAGGGTGTCTCCCAGCTGTAGTCTATTTTTGATTCGTTCTTCATTTGCACAGATTGGAGTACGTGCGTGTTGAGTCTACGTTGGAGCTGCGCTATCCCTTCCAGCTCTATCTCCATCTCCCCCATCCTCATCCTTTCGTCTTGATCTTGACGGACCGCCATCCCGGCGGGTCCGTCACACTGGTATCAGAGCAGGCTTTCCTCCCTGATCCTCTCCCCCACCCACCCTACCTATCAGTTGCCACGCGGCTTGAGCAAAAAAAAAAACAAAAAAAAAAAACCAAAAACAAAAACAAAAACGCTCGCCACTTTTCTTTGGTAATGACACCGGTTCACTCTTCCGATCGTAACTTCTGAACCGGTGGTCCAAATTTATTGATCTTTAGCTTGTTGGAAAGCTCTCGACGATCCGCTTCTAACAAGCTATAGATCGCCTAATTCTGTGTGGTGTTTGAGGAGCTACAATCTTTCAAATATCGCAATTTTTTAAAAAAGCTCCAAAATAACCACCCACGCTCGTTTTTCAACGAGCGCTATTACTCTAGGCGGTGGCTGATGCTGCGCCTTATCTCGTTGGAAGCGGTTGTCAAAAAGCTTTCCAACAAGACCTCTTTTGCCAAATTTCACCCTGCGGGTGAAAAGTTATTGGCAAAAGCGTTTTTGCCCTCTACATCTCCTCTCCTGACCCGTGACCATCTCCAAAAGTGCCACGTGGCAGTTTGCTGAGTTTTTTTCTTGAAGACCCCACTGGCTAGGGGGCTGCACTACAGTGGAACTGGGTGGCTGATCAAGATCTCAGCCAACCCCAGATAATGTGCAGCAGCAGTTCATCACCACCTTGAAGACCCCTTCTCCCAAGGGGTGTATGAAGGCCAAGATCTTGTGGATCTCGGTGAAGTTGTATGCTCTTGGTTACCCAAGAGTTGGGTATCACCTCTCTCATCCCTAATCCACTCTCCCAGTCCCTTTTCCCTCTCTTCCCTTCATGATCTGACCTTCTTTTTCTCTCACCACCACTCATCCATCACCTTTTCTCACTCCTCTCTCCACTTTTCTCATTTCTCTCCTCTTTTCCCCACTAAT
>BFEA01000120.1:3006406-3028467 GCA_003427395.1 Chara braunii
ATTTAAATTTTCTCCGTTCCTCAAAAAATTCGAATTATTTTTTTCCCTACTTCTTTTCTCATCTTTCTGATTTATTTTATTTTATTTTTATTTATTTTTAAAATTCGAATTTTTTGGCGGCATCCTAAAATATGATTAGGACTTAGTCATTCTTGCTTTCAATACACATTTTGACCCCGTGGGGATAACGAAGTGCTGCCGAAATTTTTGAAAAATCCAAAACTTGGTTAGTTTCTCTTGACTCTCCTCCACCTCCTTATTTATTTATCTATTTATTTTTTTATTTACTTATTTTTCTGAAAATTTTAATTTGCGGCATTGTAAAAATTAGTGTGCTTCTCTTAGTCTCTCCTTTCTCTTTGCACATTTTGACCYCGTTGGGGTAAGAAAATGTTGTCGAAATTTTCAAAAAAATAAATAAATCCTCTTCCCTCGCTCTTTACATTTTTATTTCTTTATTTATTTTTATTTTTTATTTTATTTTATTTTTATCTCGAAATTTTATTGTTTATTCTATTTTCTTTCCCCCTCCCCTCCATATTATCTTTCTTCTTGATTTGGTCGCCACTACCCTCCCCTAACCACCTAAACTCCGGTTAGGGTTTTCTTAGGGTTTTCTAGGGTTTAGGGTTCTCCTAACTCTCGCCCCCCTTCCTACTTTCCCGCCTCCTCCCGTCGGCCACCCTGGACCTGGACGGCTCCTCCCCCCTCGAGCGGTTCGGCGCCTTCGTCTCACGCGCGACCCGCAAAATCSGAGRYGAGCCGACTCACACAKACTCACTCCGCTCCCGCGGTCCCCTTCCTCTTACCGGTGGGCCCCTTTCCCCACACACTCCTCTGAGGACTACCTCCAATCCCCTTCCGGCCATGGAAGGAGATCGTCGCGGCGCAGTCCTCACCCCAGGTCAGCGCGCCGTCAGCAACTCATGATCAGGCCCATGCGGACACGATGGACCTTCATGCCGTCCTTATAGCAATCCAGGCACAACTTTGTACGCTTGGACCGTTGCAAGCGCAAATCAATGCGCTAGCCCTCGACGTCAACCGCCTCAAGGGCTCCCCTCATCGCTCTCTCCACCGCTCTCACACCCCTTCCCCTACCAGCTCCGATTCCGGCTCCGCAGGACTCCCGAGACGGAGTTACCATGGTTCCCCCTCCTCTGCAGGCCAGGCCCAGCACTCCCTCTCAGCGGTGGCGAGTGCTGCTGCCGCTCAGACCACCCCGTCCGTTGAGGCAATTCTTTCGGCCACGCCCGCTCCTACCATCTCTACTACCGCCGTAGGTGCTGCGGTCCAGGTACAGCGATCTGGCCGCGCAGTTTCATCGACCTACCCCGGTGTTGCTTCCCAGCTTCCCGCACCGGTCGCGGCAATACGGCTCCGCCCTCTTCTTCCTGCCTTCGTCTCCCCACCCCCATAGCAGGCTACCGCCCAGACTGGGATTCCTCATCCTACTGGGCGACCCGCTCCGCCCCCTCCACCTCCGACCCCGTGCACCCAGCGAGTGGCCACTTTACAGGCCACCATTGCGCAAGCTCAAACAGAGATTCTCGCTCTGAGACAGCCTCACCCATCACAGGCTTCCCACCCTTCTTCCTCTACCACCCCTTCGGTCCCCATGATGCCGGCTCGTTTCCCTCGACCTGCTCCTCAGCCTCTTCCCTCCTACCTGGGTATTCCGGTGCCCGCGGCCGTTGCCTCCTCGTCTGCTGGTCCATCCGCTAGCGGCCACGGCCCACAGCCTTCCCCCACCTCTGCCCCTGCAGCAGCCTCGACTTACGCTACCGCAGTGCACTCGCCTCGATCTCTCTCCCCCCTCCATCAGCACAGTGGACATCCTCCTGTGCGCACCACGGACATTCCCGAGTATGATGGCACATCCCGTGTCTCTCGCTGGTTGCAGATAGCAACACGCACGCTCTCTATGACGACCACCCGTCAGGAGTTGTGGTGCGATGTGCTCGCAACCAAATTGCGAGGTAGCCCTTCCACTGCGTGGGAGGATCATTATACCCAGCGCCTCCGCGTGGGTGAGGTCCCCACTTTGGCCGACTTCGCGGCCTTCCTTCAGGACCGTTTCGGCGCTCGTCATGACGCCACCGACGCCTTAGACCGCGTCACCCAGACCACATGGTCCGGGTCCTCTGTACCGGCCGACCTGGAGCGTCACATCCGGGTGTTTCAGGAAGCTCGCCTTGTTTGTGACGAGACGTTCCTACCGGAGGTCACACTCACCGACCGGTTCCTTGTCAGCCTGCCGACTGACTACCGCCTAGAGCTATGGAGGCGATCATTCTCTTCCGCGGAGCAGGCATACGAGGCTGCGCGTCAGTACCAGAGGATGTGCAGTCGCTTCTCCGTCGCCCCATCCTCTTCGCGGCCAGCCGCCACCTCCCAGTCTCGGGGTACCACCCGAGGCCGCTCCTTGTTTGTCGGTCGTTTTCGTCGCCCGGCTCGACCTGGAGCGCCATTCGCTCGGCACTACAGTTCTCTCGAGTATGGAGAGGACGCCTCAGCCGAGCTCGATCCTACCATTGGGGACGCCCCCGAGGACATCGAGCTTCGGGACGTCATCCAGTACCACTTGGATGACGACCCTGTCCCAATGGTCGAGCGCCTGCAGATGGCCATGTCTGCCATGGGTCGTGCACGCAGTCGGGTTGCACAGGCTGGCGCCGCCACACCCACAGTTCCTCAGATAGACGTCCCGCAGGGTTTTGTCCCTCCTCGCGGAGCTCTATCCCCCGAGCAGCGTGCCGCCCTCGAGGCGCGACGAGGCTGCCTTCGTTGCCGCCAGGATGGACACACCTCCTCACGGTGTCCATACCACACTGCCCTCGATCGGTACTACGGTGACATTTCTCGTCAGCGCCGATCTCAGTTCCCCCCCGGCCCCGCCCGGCCAGCCCCACCCAGCTAGCCACGGTGCAGTGTACCCCTCAGGCCTCGCACGTAGCCGGCTTCCCGACCACCGAGTCGCGGTTTGCCCCTTTGGCTACCCCACCAGAGGACCCTCAGGATACGTCAGACGCAGTTCTCTCTGCCCCGACGTCTGTCGAGGTACTGTCTGCCTCCCCGCAGACCGCCACATCTAGCGCTTCTCCCCCGAGACTTCCGACGCATCGCGCCATTCGCACAGCTCGTTGTAGCACTCAGCTGGCGACTCGCGATGACGTTGTGTCATCTCTCCTGGACATGAGCATTCTGCAGGCTCGTCAGGAGCGACTCACGAGGCACGTCAACGTCCTGCGTCGTCTTCTCGCTCTGCTCTCTGATCCTGATCACACCCCACCCATTATCCCTATTCGCCTAGGGACATCTACAAGGGTGTATCGCGCTTTATGGGACTCCGGCTTGCAGGGAGATTTCGTTCACCCTCGAGTGGTTGAGGAAGCTCGCCTAGCTACCTCTGGGTCTCCCTCTCCTATCTCCGTTACCCTCGGAGATAACAAGATGCAGCGCTTCTTCGATCAGACGGTCCCCGACCTGCACTTCTCCCTCACCCTCCAGCCATCGGATAGTACCCAGACGCCTAGGCGCTATCATTCCTCCGCATACTTCGACGTGCTGGAGACTACTTCTCAAAACGAAGTGCGGCCAGACCCTTCGAGTCCCCTTCATTGGAACCACGGGTGACACCCTCCCAGACCTACCTCCCCAGGACCCTCGTCCCTCTGTGTCCCACCCAGACATCGCCTTCACTTCCCCTCATCAGTTTGCTCACTTCATCCGACAGGAGGACGTCACATTCTACTCAGTGAACGTCATGGATCTTCTTCGCTATGATCCACTCTGTCCCGAGGTTGAGCTCATCTCACTGGAGCCCGATCCCCCTGACCCTTCCTCCATCTTCGCGGCTCCCATCTCCACATCCACCCGTCAGCCTGCGGATACCCCCTCCACGTCCCAGGCCCCAGCGCCGCCGACCGTCGAGTCCACATATACGTCTCGTGCCGACGCAGACGCTGAGGAACTCACACGGTTCACGGCAGACTTAGAGCCCGCCGTTCGCGACCTGATTCGAGAGTACCGCGACGTCTTTCCCCCGTACTTCTCATACAGCGGGATTCCCTCGATGCGCGGTGTTGAGCATTCTATACAGCTCGTGCCTGACTATCGTGTTCACCATCAGGCACCGTACCGACTCTCGATTCCAGAGGCGACGGAACTCAAGCGTCAGCTTGAGGAGATCCTTCAACTGGGTTTCATGAAACCTTGTAACTCCCCTTGGGGTGCACCTGTCCTCTTTGCTCGCAAAGCGGACGGAACTCTTCGCCTCTGCATCAACTACCGCGGCCTTAACCGTTACACGGTTAAGAACAGCTATCCTATGCCCCGCGCGGATGAGTTGTTTGACCGTCTGGCAGGCAACCGCTTCTTCACGAAGATCGATCTTCGTAGCGGTTACCACCAGATCCGCATTGCCACAGAGGATCAGCCGAAGACCGCCTTTCGGTCACGCTTCGGCCATTACGAGTTCACGGTGATGCCATTCGGCCTCACCAATGCCCCCGCCACCTTCCAAACGGCGATGAACGACATCTTCAGGGACATCCTTGAAGAATACGTTCTCGTATACCTGGATGGCATCTTGGTCTACCGTCGTACCTTAGAAGACCATCTCAGACACCTCCGCGATGTCCTACAGCGCTTACGCAAGCATGACTTCTATGCCAAGCTCAGTAAGTGCCGATTTGCCCAGCGCAAAGTGGACTTCCTAGGACACCATGTATCTGACCAGGGTCTCCACAATGACGACGCAAAGATCACTGCTATTGCAGAGTGGCCCGTCCCCGCATCTCCCAAGCAGCTTCGCAGTTCCCTAGGCCTCACCAGCTACTATAGTAATTTTATCCAGGGATACGCTAGGTATTTCTACGTCCTTACCTCTACCCTCCTTCGGAAGAACCCGCCGTGGTTTTGGACACCCCTGTGCGAGGACGCCTTTTGCGCCCTCAAGAAGGCGGTGACCTGTGCGTCGGTTCTTCGCCTTCCCGATTTTGATCGCCCCTTTATCGTCACCACTGATGCGTCAGATTTTGCAGTAGGAGCTGTCCTTTCTCAGGTGTTTCCCTCTCCTCCAGATTCACCTTACCCCCATGATCCTCCTTTCCCCCCCCTCCTACTGACATTGCTTCTCGACTGACGCCTACCCTCCCACCACTTCCCTCCACAGACAGTCCTCGTGTTACTTACTCCCCGACCATCGCGGAGGATGGGACTATCGAGGCTCGTGAAGGGGATTGCCCGATCGCTTTCTCCTCCCGTCAGTTACTGCCTGCCGAGATAAACTACACTGCCGATGAACGTGAGGTTCTCGCAGTAGTTTATGCTACCCGGCATTGGCGTCATTATCTCCACGGGGCTCCCTTCACGGTGCGCACGGACAACTCAGTTGTCCAGGCTTTCCTCACAAAGCCTAAGCTTTCCCCTCGACAGGCACGCTGGTGGCTTGAATTATCCGAGTTCAGTTTCACCACTCAGCCCATAAAGGGTGAAACGAACCGTGTCGCCGATGCCTTGTCCCGCCGTCCTGATCACAATCAGGAACCCATTCATCTTGCTGCCATCTCCATCACCACTATTGATCAGTCGGTGATCGACGTGTATCGTACTCAGTACCGCCACTGCCCCGATTATCGCGTCATCCACGCGACACTGCGGAGTGGTAAGACCGTTCCTTCCTACTCCCTCGGGGAGAACGGCCTCGTGTACTGGCATGACAGATCTGGTCAGCAAGAACCACGTATCTGCGTTCCCTCCCCCGGACAGCTCCACGTTCAGGCTGTAGCAGCGTTCCATGATCAGGCAGCTGCCGGTCATATGGGTTTCCACAAGACGTTGGCTCGTGTTTGCCGCCTATACGTCTGGCCGAAGTTCAAGGACTTTGTCAAAGCCTACATCCAGGAGTGTCTTACCTGCCAGGAGATGAACAGTGCGAACCACCTTCCGTATGGGTTACTTCAGCCCCTACCCATACCTGAAGGTCGTTGGCAGTCCATCTCGATGGATTTCATTGGTCCCCTCCGCCCACCCACTGAGCAAGGTCATGATGCTATCTTGGTCATCGTCGATCACTTCACGAAGCGTGTACGTTTTGTCCTGTGCCGCTATCGCATTAGCGTTCGTGAGGTCGCCAATATCGTCTTCGACTGAGTCGTGAGAGATCACGACTTACCTCAGAGCATCATCTCCGACAGTAACCCGCGCTTTACCAGCACATTCTGGCGACGCCTACACGAGGTGTACGGATCCCCGCTCCGCTTCTCATCGTCTTACCACCCTCAGACGGATGGTCAGACTGAGGTCACCAATAAAACTCTCGGTAATATCCTCCGAAAGTTTGTTAGGGATGACCAGCAGTGAGACTTACACTTAGCCCACGCGGAGATTGCGTACAACCACGCTGTTTCGCCAGCAACGGGGATGTCGCCATTCTATTGCGACCTCAGCTACCACCCTCGCGTACCCGCGGATTTCCTACGACTATCGCGGTTGTGCCCAGACACTCGTTGCCCTGCGCTTGACGACTGGATCGCCCACATGACGGCAATTATGAAGCGAGCACACGAGAGTTTAGCCGACTCCCAGACTCGCATGGCCGCACGAGCGAACCAATCACGAATGGATCATCCATTCAAAGTGACGATGTGCTCGTCGATGCACGCCACTTACAACTCGAAGCAGATATGTTTTGCAAGTTCAGGCGTCGTTTCTTCGGTCCATGCCGCATCCTTCAGGCCGTCGGTTCTGATACTGCCGCTAGTTTGGTCAGCTTCCGTGTGAAGCTACCTGATTAACTTCGACAGACTCGCGTACACGATGTTTACCACGTCTCCTTGCTGCGTCCTTATCGCAGACCGTCCGAGCGCTTCGCCGGACGCCCTTATGAGCGCCCTCCACCTATCATGGTGGACGGTCACAAGGAGTTCGTTGTTTCCGACATCGTATCACGCCGAGTTACCGACGATACCCTTCCACGCATCGAGTACCTTGTGCGTTGGAAGGGCTACCCTGATGAGGAGGCTACTTGGGAGCCTCTCGAGCACTTGCAGCACGCCAGGATGTTGGTGCGTGCATACGATCGTGCTCGTCGTGCTGAGATGTCTGCCCCTGCTCGGCCGACTGACCCTCTTCCTCCTCCTCCGGCTGAAGAGATTGTTGAGGACGAGCCCACTCCCTCTGAGGCCGTTCCTCAGCCGCAGACTCTCGCCTCCGAGCGTCCACAGCGCACTCATCGTCGCCCTTCGCGTTACGATGACTGACACTCTTATCCTCTATCTTTCCCCTACTGACTCACACCATCAGGTACTCCATCATCAGCTTCTTCAGGATTTCAGCGTTTTGCAGCTCTGCTTCGACATCGACTCAACTGCTACTTCATCGACGTCATCGACCACTTCGACGACTTCAGCTACCTTATCGGCTTCAGCTACTTTGAACGTGACTACTTCACGCCACCACCCTACCCAGTACATTCCCTTGCATCTGTCGCATGATGGTTCTCACTTAGYTGGGTCTCTTTGAGTTGGGCTCTCCCTTGGTATTATATAGGCATTGGGACCGTAGCGTTATATTGACTTCATTGCTCCCAGATCTAGCTCCCTCCTCCCCCAGTCGGTGAGTTGTGTGCATGTTTCCCTCACCCACTGCCCTCATCACCCTAGTGTGGGCCCTTGCATGCCTTCAGTTAGGCATATCTCCACCCTATTCCAGGCTCCCCCTTTTTTCATGGTCGACCCTGCATGGTGTCATCCTTTTGTCGAGCATTACCTGCCCTGATGGTTTATCTGTTAGGGTCTTTGGTTTTGTTTTGCTACCACTCTCCCACCTTGAGCCTGGTGACCTATCCCACCTTCACGTGTGACTGCCCTTAGGAGTTTCGATTCTTAGGCTGCATTCACCTCCTCTGAGACCATCCCACCCTTAGTGGTTCAGCGACAGGACATTATCTTGTGCCATATTGCTCTTTTTCCTTTCAACACTGAGGCAATTGCCTCCAGGACTTTAGGATTGTATATTGCTACATTTACTTTTTGCTATTAGCTAGGATATGGATACCAGACATTTGCTTTTCTTTTGACATTATGTAGCTTAGGATGCATGGACTCCGCATCCATGATTTCTCAGTTTTCTTTATTGCAGAGTTTCGCTGCTTTTGCGGATAGCGTGTTTATGGCTCTTGCGATCCATTACAGATCTGAGGATTGTGCAGCGGGCCTTCATCTGCCCTGGGCTACAGCCAGGGCCTATTTGGCTATTTGCCAGTTCGGCCTGTGGGACCAGGCCATGGCCTGACCCCACAGGCCGTGTGATGTTCCAGTCCTGCCCGGTACCACTGTCGGTACTAGGCCAGTCCAGTCAGTTAGTCCGCTGGGGGTATACCCCAGCTGTAGTCTGTTTTTGATTCATTCTTCATTTGCACAGATTGGAGTACGTTCGTGTTGAGTCTGCGTTGGAGCTGCGTTGTCCCTTCCAGCTCCATCTCCATCTCCCCTATCCTCATCCCTTCGTCTTGATCCTGACGGACCGCCATCCCGGTGGATCCGTCACACCTCTGGAGGTTCCCGCAATTGCGTATTCTTTTTAGACCTGTTTCTTTCTGGAAACAGAACAAAAGAATTTGACGTTTGGTGGGCAGCTCTCGTAAGAAAAAGCAAAAAAAAAAAGGAAAACGGGATGAATTTTTATGCATCGTGTTGTGTGACCCCTTGACCCGTATAATCGCATTCCTAAAGCAGGTCGAGACTGTGTCCTTTCTGTTTCGTGACATGTACGGGTGTGCTGTGTGACTGGGAAGTGCCGTATAATCCCAAATTGGCTCACATATAATTTGCGATTGTACGTGCTAGTATGCGTATGCCCTCAGCTAGCTCAACACTTTGAAGCTTGTGGCAGATATGTGAATTATTTATTTATTTATTTATTTATTTATTTTTGGGAGAACATAATATCAGTTTATTGCCAAGAAATAAGTTGAGGCCGGGGAGCTCACAATTCTACCCGGGGACTGGGGCCATTACCCAAATTCGACTCAAAATTGGAAACCGGGTTCAGCATCCCCCAACTCACTCTCAATCCAAAACAACTCTCACAAAAAAACAACATTCTCGCTCGATAAAAAGATGAGGAAAAAGACACTTTAGGATAGTCGGGCCTAAACCTAGAGTCTACCTCTACAGATCCTTGTTTGAAATCAGGCCTCTTAACATCTCCTTGCATAGCTTCTAACTTTTATTCATGATGCAAAACAGGAGAGGACAGGAGCTACTCTGAGCAACTTGTATCCAAGACAGAAAGGGGGAAGGAGAACCTCTGCTCAAGGTGGCGTACTAATTCGTTCCCTGTGACCTATTGTGGCCAGTAACCAAGGACAAAAGGAAAATTTTCCCCTATCATCTATTCTAGACAGGCCTGAATCTCTTCCCCAAGTATCCCAGAACCACTTCCGTCGATTCTGATTTATTCCTCGTGTCGTTCATCTTTGCCAGTCGGAGTGGATCGTTCTTCTGATCTCCGAGGTAATCCGCTTCTTGATTTGAATATCAGACATGAATTGACGGCGAAACAATTGATTATTCCTATCATCCCTGAACATCTTCATTATGATGTTCTGATTACTTGGTCCACATACTTCCATTCTCTCGTACCGTTTCCATAGCCAGTCAAGATCCATTCGTCTGTCCACTCAAAACTGTTCTTAGTTATGATCTTGTTCCAGCGTTGAATCCACCAGTCCCAGATGCGTCGTGAGGCTGGACAGGTAAGCCATAAGTATCGCGTAGTCTCCCATCCCCATTTATATCTTGTACAGGTTGTAGAAATTCCCATACCTTTTGCCACAAACCATACCGCAAAAGTTGTGGCCAAAATAGCTTGTAACCAAAGCATACTCTCCAGCTTCTGAGCGGGGAGGCCCTTCAACTCTACCCAGATGGTCTTCATTGTCACCATAGAAATACCTGGCATACCTTGCTCAGAGCCTCAGACCATCTCTTCGGCACAGTAGTATACGGTTGCTTTTTAACTTTCCTTCTAAGGAGTTCAGTGCCCAACTTGAATTTATACTCATCGAAAGGTATCAACTTACCATTCTGAGTATTGTACCAACCTACTGCAGATGGGTGGTTACCGAGTGAGATAACTGATCTACCTTCTGCAACTAGCAGAGTTCTAATCTGAGTTGGGTCCTTGCCATTTCGTCATATTAAAGTTCGAACTGCAACTTCTTCAATCCCTCCCATTCAGTCCAATTTACCCTTTGCATCCGGATGAATATCTTTCGTAAATGTCGAGTCATCTGCCCTATGCCATTCTGCTGCTTCCAGACCTCCATCTAGACCCAGGCCTCTGATCTGCCAAAAGTCATAGTTTCCGTTTTCATTCAGTTTCCTTCCCCAGAGTCCGTTCCCTGGTATTGAGTCTGTCTGCACGATCCTTACCCATCCTTCCAGTATAATCTTGACCCTTTGCTCTAATTAGCTTCTGAACGAGATTTTCTTAAACTTTTTCATAGTTCTCAGATTGTTCTTAGCCGAATGTCAGGTAATGGCCCTGGTATCTCAAATCATTGCTTGGATCATCTGTATAATTATAAATGGGACGCTGGGCCCGGTTCCCAGCACGTGTTGCTCCCCACGAATAGATTGGAGCTCTTTGTCTCAAAAAAAAAAAAAAAAAAAAAAAAAAAATAATAATAATAATAATAATAAAAAAGCTTCTGAAAGTTGAGCTGCACTTTTTTTTTTTTTTTTTTTTTTTTTTTTTTTGAAAGCCCAGGTTGTTGTAGAGGTGGGATAATCTTGACAATTTCTGTTTTAGAGTTGCACTGTCCATCCAGTCTTGTTTGTCCTTATCCCAAATGTCTTTTACCCTGACAACCCCTCGTTCTATCAATGCCTTACCAAAACTCCCGGAGGATCCTTGAGCTAGGAAACAGTTCCCAGATTCATCTATGATACGGGGATTTTCAAAAAGGATTTGAGAAAGGACAGTGTATTTCAAGTTCGGTGGGTCTCTCTCCGTAGGCATCAATCTTTTCCAGGCGTACAAGACATCACTCCAAAACTTCGACTTAAGTTGCTTGTTGATATAGGAAGGAATTAGCAACCAAGCTCGGACATCCTCCTGGCTACTCAGTGACCCTTCTTCACATAGAATCTGCAGACCCAAGCTCAACCAAGGGTCATCCGTAGCTGTAGTCAGGGCCTTAACTGGCCATTTTGCCAGTGATGCTAGATTTTGTTGTCTGGGATCCAATATGCCTAAGCCCCCTTGTTGTCTAGGAAAGGTAATTGTTTCCCAGGCCACCTTTGACATGTATCCTTCTTGTTCCTGTGCTTCAGGCTTCCAAACAAAGCGTCCTGCTGCCTTCTTGATTTTCCCATATGCCTTGTCACCTGGGCGATGAACTGCTAACGTAAACCACAATACCTATCCTGCTGCTGTTGAAAGGACCAAGGCTGCTGTTGTTGAAAGGACCAAGGCTCGGGCCAGTAGTTATTTTTTTTTGTTTTGTTTGGTGCCGTCAGTATTGTCTGCGTCAGAGAGTTTTCAATATCCGTTATTTACGGTATGAGGCAAATCGCTGTTCCTCCTCGTTTCACACGAATCCGGCACTTCTAAATGCCGCTGTGATGATGTCCACAATCATGTGGACTGGCGACCTCCATGAGCACCGGGCACCCAGACAGCACATGTTAGAGTCCACTTTCATTTCCTCATATGGCGGCGGACGTCATGAATACCTTCAAACAATAAATAAAATAGCTTTGTATTATAAAATAGAATGGCAGGTGGGAAAATATATAAACACAGATTAAAAAATGACACTACCGATTTCTTTTGATTTAAAAAAGGCATTTTTTGCTGTCAGGTGCTGGTGGGACAAGGTCCCAGGTTAATTCACAGCCCCCCCCCCCCCGGCCCCCAAATGAATCGTTTCAAAAATTGCAAATAATGAGCCTTGGGGCCAGGGCCTTGTCCCACATGCACTGTTGAGTTCAGCTAACACAACCGTGTGACACTGGCAAAAAGCTTTTTTTTCATGGTAACTGCCCGGACGTCTGGACCGGGTTCCAGACAGTCCGGTGTCCGGTGTTCGGTCCCCATGTCCGGATGGAGGCCCCTGGGGCAAAAAAAAAAAAAAAAATGGGGCAGCCCAGGACGTTTGTCGGGTTCTAGCTGCCCCTCGAAAAATAATGGGGTGATTTTTAAGTGTCCTTTCACCCCACCGGACATGGGCTAGAGGTCCAGACACAAGACACTGCAGGTTTTTGAGGTGGCGGGTTTCGCACAGGCCCGAGCAATTTCAAAGTGGCCGTTTCGACGTGGCGCCCGCCGCTGCTGCCCGTTGGGGAGAGAGAGAGAGAGAGAGAGAGAGAGAGAGAGAGAGAGAGAGAGAGAGAGAGAGAGAGAGAGAGAGAGAGAGAGAGAGAGAGAGAGAGAGCACTGACAGTGCTGCCAGTCTGAAGACTCTGACGTTCGGAATTGAACTGCAAAGTTTGAAATTTTTAAGCCCTGGACCCCACAGGAATTCCTTTGGAAAAGACGTTTCCGCAGAATGGCCGTCGGAAGAGTCTTGGCAAGTTTGGAAAGCCTTCTAGAGGGACCCCACAGCAGAGGCCGTTTTGCGGCAAAATGCGGATTGAACTTTCCGTAATAGGAAATGTGCCCCGAGTGCCGTTCCGAAATGGAAAGTGGTGGTCCGTCCGAGTGACCGCCCCTGGAGCCCAGGAACCACTGATGTCCGTTGGAGGGCAACTTTGGGCGGCGGTTGACAGAGTGGTGCGACACATGGACGACAGTGTAGGCCGGTGCCATCGTGCCGCGGAATGAAGACGACGGCAAGCTGACGACCACGACGCTGCGCGGTGATGGAGCTTGCGGAAGGCGTGCATGACCGGAGGCAAAGGGCACCAAACGCTCGCGCGCATAGGGAGCTCGTCGGGGGTGAGATCACTTCGTCAACATCGGCTGCATGACGACGGCAACGGCCATGCAAAAACCCCACCTTTCGAATTCGAATTCGAAAGGGCGGGCCATTGCCCGCCGGTTGTTCAACCATCTATGCGGGACCACCGAAGGCGGACCCTGTACCATGCAACACCCTCGACGCCATGCCGTAGTGTTCCAGGACCCAAAGAAACGGCCGCCCGGACATTTTCTACTCCCGCCTGAGCTGGAGACCTGGGCCATGACCACAGCCACGCAGGGTTGCATCATTACCCTAAGGGCGACGGAAGTGAAATTGTAGTTGGGGAGAAGTCCAGGTTGGTTCAACCTAGGGAAATGTGGCTTAAGGCCAACTCCCTGTTGAACAAGCTTAAAGATGCTGCCTTCCCCCAACATTCGGAACCGCCGCCACCCGGTCATCAACGGGAGGAAATGATGGACGACCCCTAAGGACGGATGGGCGGTCCACACCCAACTCCGCTGTTGATTGAGCAGCAAAACGAGAAACAGGATGGACCCCCGGCCCCGCACCTGGAACACTCTTGTGCAAATGTGGTCATCTCGCAAGTGACGGGAGAACTTAAATTCTTGCCCCCCCAACCGCCAGCGAGTCCACAACATGAGCTATCACGAACCCGTAAACTAGAGTTCGAACATGACGAGGTGCTGGAAGCGGCCCGCCAACAGTCCATGCAATGACCGCCACAGCAGCAGCTACAATTGATGCAATCACCAACGAACCAACAGCTGCAGCACCAACCACCACTAAAACAGGATCACCAGGGGGACGCAGAGCAACAACAGCAAGAGAAGAGATTGGTTCCACATCAACACCACCTCAAGCCATTGTTGGACCAAACCGTGCCACTGGACCAAACTGCACTGCTGCAGCATCCGCCACAAGACCATCTACTGTTGGTACAACGATTTCAGCCGGGGGCGCTGCAGGACCAATCACCACAATTTCAGTCGGGGGTGCTGCAGGACCAATCATTGTTGCACCCACATCACCATCAACAGCTGAGTCACCAACAAAGCCATCGACACCAACTGCAGGATCAGCTGCTCACGGTGCACCAACACAACCACAGGGCGCTGCAGGACCAAACAACCATAGTTCACCAATTGCAACACTTACCACACGATCAGCACCCACTGCCACAACCGCAAACACAGCAACAACAACAATATGAGGTGCCGCAACAGTGCCACGGGACAGATCACGGGGTGCAACAACGGTTGCAACATCATCAGATGCAACAGCAGGAACGACACCAGCACCACCACCAACAACAACAAACGCAGGAGTTGCAGCAGCAACAACAACAACCCCTCATACTGCCACCTCAGCAAAGTGCACAAACGGAAGTTCAGGAACAGATGCAGCAGAATTGACAAGGCGTGGACGGGGCGTCGCAACAGTACCACGGGTCGGACCAAGCGTTGCAACAATTGCGGCAACACCAGAAGCAACAGCAGGTATGGCACCAGCACCAACAACAACAACATCAGACTCAGGTGATGCAGCAGCAGCAACCGCATCAACCCCAGATGCTGCCACCTCAGCAAAATATACAGATGGAGGTGCAGGAACAGATGCAGCAGCATAGACAATGCGAGGACCAGCTCCACCTCCTCCTACAAGCACAGCTGGCACAGTATCATCACCAGCAACACCAACAAAGGGCGCTGCACCAACAACAGATCTTACAACAGCTGCATCTGCAGTGGCAACAGCATCTCTGTTGCCAGCAAGAGATCATCCTGCAACAACAGCAGCAGCAGCTGCAGGAGTTTTGGCATCAGCAGATGGAAGCACATAAGCTACAACAAGGCTGCACATTGGACTGCCCCCAGATAGTTGGGCCCGGCCCTTCGTGCCACAAGGCCGAGGCACACACGCCACAAGACATGGACACCTCAGCTCCGGCCGAGCCAGTACAGGCAGCACTGCAACATGGTGAGGATCCGTGCCCGGGGGAACAAGATGTTGAAATGACCCAAGCAATGGCCCCGACCCCCCCTCTAGCAGACAACGAAGAAGTCAAACAGAAACTGACATTCCTCACGGAGTGGACCCTAACTAAGATATTTTCGATGGCTGAGGAGGGATCACAGAATAGCCTTWCCACCAAATACTGGACCCAGGCCAAAGAAGTCTTGATGTTTACCCCGCGAGTTTTGGCTACTGTCGAAAAGTACAGTAACGTACAGTCCATTGACTGGATGGACGTCGGGGCGTCGATCGTCTTGGTCGTCAACGAATTCCTAGATAAGATCGAGCAGTATGCCAGAAATAGGTTTGTTCACAATAACGAAATACAAGGGTCTGGCTGCCTACAGGTTGTGGATGATGCATTCCAGCACGAGGGACTCGCATGGCCAAAACTGCTGGTCCATGAACTTTGTGCAACCCTGCAGGGCCCGGCGGTCGCCGCCCCTGCACGACTGGAAGAGGGACAAAACCAGTTGCTAACATGGGAAGCGGGACCACAAAAAACCCAACAGCAGAAAGCACCTCTCCGCCGCTCCCGCAGAATTCAAATTTTGCATGACGACGATGACGACACGCCATCCGGTTCGGAAGACGACACACATATTGACCCGCCCAGAGAACTCTTGCGGGATAGGGTGAGGCTGCAACTTGATGACACAGCATTGACGCCAACACCACCCGGGGTGATTATTTTCCCGATAACCCGACAGAGGGAAGGGGGCCAGTGGCTGCTAGGGCTCAGACCCCCGCCGGATCGTCCCCCGCATCAACCCCCCGACCCTGATGGCCTTACGGTGGAAGGGTGGAGAGGCAGGCCTTCTACTGCAGTCATTTTGAAGCGCCTTAAGTATTGGCGCAGGGAGACACAGCTGCAGGGTGTCCAAGGAGCGGTGATGCCAACGTCGTTGTCGTTTCCAGAAAGGATTATTCCAGTTATGGTGCTCATGTCCTTGAAAGCCACAACACACACTTGGTTTACACAACATCAGTTAATGGACCTGCCTGTTGACCGGTTTAGAACCAACTTCGCCTGAACACGCACACGGGTCCTATGCTTTATGCAAATATTGATGGAAGACAGCGCGCTGGAAGAACACAATCAGTGGGATGACCCACCGTTTGTTTTGCCCATTAAGATTGTAGACTAAATTGCCAGGGGCAAACCTAACGCGGCTACAGACAGCACACTGAGAATCATGGACCGGCGTGCATACGGGCGGGACCCTACAATTGCCATGGCAAACTGCATGTGTGGTCCGACACACCGATCACTTCTTCCTTCTGGAAGGACGCAGCACTTCACAGACCCGCTCCCCACCCGCCCCACAGGCTCCATCGACCATCGGCCTCCCTCACTCCCCGCTGACAACCACCACTCTTCCGCCCTCCCGACTTCCCCACCTCCCGCTGACAACCACTCGCATCCGCGATGCCCTCCACCTCCCATATTGGTCCCCCCTGTCAAGAGGAAGCCTCAGTGGAAAACGAAATTGGAGCAAGCTGATATTGACATCCGATCCCTGAATGTCAATGGTCTCATCCAGCCATCTACCCTGAAAAAGGATGCAATTTGGAACTTGCTTAGGTGCTCGGAAACAAGAGCTTGGCCAGATGCAATATGCATCCAAGAAACTCATCTGCAGGATACGCCGGCACACAATGCAAAAGCAAAAGCAGTCTGGCCGTATACACTGTACGCTGCGCCATCAAAGGATAAAGCGTCGGCAGGAGTCGCAATATGGCTCCTGCCGTCATCAAAGCTTACACCATTGAAGGTGGAGTGCGACAACCTGCATGGCAGATGGATCTGCCTGAAGGTGCGGTATGAGGGGGAGGTGTTTTATCTGGTAAACGTGTATGCCCCCAATGACCCTATAGCCAGAGTGGACTTTTGACTCGCCCTCCATGACCTCCTGCCAGAAGATGCTCCTCTCATACTAGCGGGAGACTTTAACACCAGACTTGATCCGGTTATGGACCAAAAATCCACGACTAGACACAACGACTTTGCGTCCTCGCCGATATCTGCCCAGGCCCCGGATAGGTGCATTCTCAAACAAATGATGGCGGACAGACAACTCGAAGACGCATACAGAATACTTCACCCCACCCACAGAGCCTATACTTGCTTGTCGTCAAGAGGCGACCTCGGCTTAGCTAACTCACGCATTGACCTCACGCTGGTATCAAAAGACATCATGGGCCTGGTAACAACGACAAAAATAACCACGATTAGCCCTTGCAAGTCCTTTGATCACAGGATGATAACACTGGGCCTGTCATTTCACAACCACATCCAGAGAGGGTCGGGGTTCTATAAGCTTAATGCTTCCCTGCTCCCCCTGCCCAACTTTAAAAAACTGGTTAATGACTTCTGGAACTATTGGCAGACCCGGAAACCTGCTTTTGGTGAAAGGGTGAATTGGTTCAATGAGGGGGTAGCACAACTCAGAGAAAGAGCAAAAAAATTCTCCATTTAGCATGCGAGGGATCGCAAGGCATGCCTGAAAAACCTCATGAGGCAAGTGGAGGATTGGGACGAGGAACTTATGAAAGACCCTCTACGTCGTCCCTCCTATGACAAACTCCAAGAGGCTCGTGACCACCTTCAGACATATGTCGAACAGCAGGCGCAAGCGTGGAGGGTGCAGACCAAGATAAAAAACAGCACACAAACGGCACAATGGCAAAAACCTTCTTTGCAAAAGCCAAGGCCAGATCTAGAGCAGCCACGGTCCCCAAACTGAATCACCCTCTGGATAGTAATGCCTTGCCAGCGACCACAGCGTACGCAATCATGGACTATGCGGCCAAATATTACAGCAACTTATTTACGTCCGAAACTCCGACCAAAAACCCAAACCAGGTCCACCAAGCGAGGCAATCGCTTCTTCAGGCAGTCCACTCCTCCTTAACACAGCAGCAAAAAGTCACCCTGGACGAGCCCATAACCTTGCAGGAGGTCTGGGACGCCTTACAAGATATGGAGGAAGAGAAAACGTCGGGGATCGACTCCTTCCCGAAGGAGTTTTGGGTAGGATTCTGGGACCTGATCAGAGTGGATCTTATAGAGTACATAGACGCGGTGCAAAAAGAGGGGTCCTTTGGGGGAATGATTGGGCAGGGGGTGACTGCCCTGTTATATACGAAAGGAGACAAGGACAATATTAGAAATTATAGGCCCATTACCCTTCTTCCGGTCCCCTACAAGATGGTGGCTAAAGTCCTAACTAACAGATTGCTGCCATTCATGAATATGCTGATTCACCTGGACCAAACAGGGTTTATGCCCAATCGGAACATCCAAGACAACATCCTGTTGGTCAACGAGACCATCAAATATGTCCGCCAACGAAGGGCTCAGGCAGCAATCCTCTTCATAGATTTTGAAAAGGCATATGACCATGTCGATTGTGACTTCCTTGATATGTGCCTTCTGAAGATGAATTTTGGTCCGAGTTTCTACCAATGGATACAACTCCTACATAGATCAGCCACAACCAACATAATGCTGAATGGTCATCTTTCGCCACCGATTCACCTCCATAGATCGGTGCGCCAAGGAGACCCCATTGCGCCGCTGCTATTTGTTATAGTCATGGAGGCCTTGTCTGCAATGATCAGAGCGCATCCGGGTATCAGCAAAGTGCCTATTCCAGACTTGCCACATCACCTCATACCCCTGACGTCGCTCTTTGCGGATGACCTTACGGTACTAATACGCGCCGACAACGACAACATTCAGACACTCACCCAAGTTATTCATCTTTTTTCGCTGGCAGCAGATATGAAGGTTAACTGAGGGTCTAAAACTGAGGGTTGGTGGCTCCACCCCCAAGGACAACCACCCCCTCCCGAGCCAAGTGTTGTTTGGGCCCGCAAAGAGGACGCCATTAGGATGCTTGGGGTTCGTCTGACCGCACTGGGCCCCTCGCCGGACCACGGGGACATGCTGGTTAACATGGCCATTGACCTCTTGGCCAGCTGGGAAGGCCTGCACACATCACTGGTGGGGCGTGCTTTAGCAATTAATAGTGCCATCCTGGCGGCCATCTGGTACAAACTGGCAGTCTGGCCGCTGACTAAGCAGCATCACACAAGGCTGAAGAAAGCCCTCACGACGTACCTATGGAAGAATAGTGCTAAAGCTCAAGGCTGCATCTACAGGGTGAAGTGGGATGTGCTCACACAACCTAGATCTGGAGGGGGACTGGGAATCCTGGACCCGGAAAGAAAGACCAAGGCACTCATATTTAAAGTCCTGGTCCGCTTGCTCATAGGGAACGACAGTCCTTGGAGACCGTTGGCCTGCCTGCAATTAACCAACCTCGCTCCTCAAAATGAGGCCCAGGGAAAGGTCCACCCATTTCAATGGCTGACAAATAGCTATTGGACTGTCCCGGCTCCCCCCAAACAAGATCACCCCGCTCACTTAGATGATCCGGCATATGCTACAAAGCACGACATAACGACCGACCCGCTTTGGCCTTATATGATTAAACTTTGGAGACGGAGGGGGCCCCAACAAAAACACCCTCAAAACAGGTGGCATGACATATGGAGGCAACCCCTCTTTGGCAACCCTTACATCCTGCAAGAATCAGGCCAGCCATTCCCCCTGACCAATAACTCCCCCTGGTTGACGTGGGCGAAGAAAGGCGTGTTTACGGTTGGTGACCTATGGGACCTAGTGACTCGGGAACGGGCGACCCCGGCCCAGCTACAGCGCAAACTTAAGCATGCCAAAAATGTGGAAGAAAAGGCTTGTCTACTAAAACAGGCCCTCCCTATTGCCTGGCATCTCATTCTAAGGGAGGGACCAACGGTCCATCAGGATGACTGGGTTGTCAGATATTCGGATTCACTGACCCACCTCGTCGTATTCAAAGTTAAGCACAACAACCACGGGATCTGCGATCTGGAAGCCTACGAGCCCCAATTGCCTGGGGCCACGCTTACAAAACTGGTGAGAAACGACAGTCTGGACACCACAGGCGCATGGGGGGGACTGATGCATGTGAGGGTGGTGGGAGATCAGGAAAATGGATACTATGCATATGAGACCTCCACTCCTGTGGCTAAGTTACCCTTTGATCTGGCGGAATGGGAGTGGCCAGGCCCTAAACCAATGCATCTATGGAACTTCACAGTCAAAGGAGGATACCGGACATCACGACAAATCCTGCCGATCACTCAAACGATTGCTGCCAGATGGGAGCGAGATTCGCCGCTGGACCATAAATTGTCACGGGCTTTCGATTGGTCCAAATATGCAAGGATCATGCCTACTAATCATAGATCGTTGCAGTGGCAGATCCTCCACCGCTGCCTCCCCACCCCCGACTGGATAGTGTCAAGGACTGACCTGGAGCAGCAAGGTAAGCTATCCCCGATTTGCGTGTATTGTGCTCACACACCGGCCAGGGCGACCTCGAACACTGTCTTCTGGCGTGCCCGATGGTAACCCAACTGTGGCAATGGTGGGATGCGGCCTTTCACTCCCTCACCGGATATCACATACCTTGGGATATTGGCCTTCTGCTGCTTGGGAAGAACTGCCATCTGCTGACTGCCTGGTCTCCGTTTGCGACCAATCTYTTTTCATACACCAGGCTGCACCTTCTTATGTTAGCCTGGAGAGCCAGATGCTCGTTCGAAAGGAAAGACCACCAATTAGGTCTGCAGCAGGCGCAACAAGATGTCAATGAGCACATCAGGACTAATACCCACGAAGCCTGGAGGGCCATGAAGCGCGATCTGCTGGAGGAAAAAGACCCTCCAGCCAGGGAAGCCATCAGAGAGGCTTATATGCTTATCTGGCAGGACCCTGGCAAACTGTTCTCAGAACGGGACAGTTCTCTTGACATAACGTGGAAACCTTGGAGGGAAACGGAAACTGCCTGGCAGAGGAAACCCTTTGCTGACTTCCAAGTCCCCTACCTCCAACCTAACTTTGTGCTGCTCCCTACCCCGGCGCCGCCTGCCCAGCCGCCCCCCTTCTCTCCGCCGGCTGTGTCAAGCGCATTGCCCCCTCCCTGCCCAGCGTCGCTCGCCCGCAATCTGCACTCACCCACCACACCACGTGACTCGCAGCTATGCAGCATTGGATGGCAGGGATTCACGGGATCCTCTAAAGCAGGTTGCCGAACTGGCTGCCAACGGAGAACTGCAAGACTGTGAGCAACATTTGGCCGCCAATGGAGGAATGCAAAAGTAGGAGCAACAATTGGCCGGAGAGGTGGGCAAGCATGGACTCTGGACGTCGGTACAGGACTTAGGGGCAGAAGGGACTAAGGAACAAGCATGGACTCCGGACGACGGTATAGGACTAAGGGACAGAAGGGCGAAAGGGTTTGAGGGGTTTGAGGATTTAAGGGTTTAAAAGGTTCTTAAGGTTCTTAAGCAACTTCGGTCTAGGTTCACGTATAAGGGGGGCTGCATGACATAGCTGATCGATTGCTCAAAGGGGGCTCGGATTTGGGTTGGGAATACTTTCTGTGTTGTGAATAGTACATATGGGACGCTGAACCTGGCTTCCAGCAGGTGCCGCTCCCCACCAATAGATGGAGCTGCCCGGCAGTTCAGCCCTCGACTCTGATGGGTCTCTTACCACCATCGGAATGGAGAGCTGACCTCCCACAGGTTTTGGATCAGAATTTGACAGAGAATGAGAGTCACAAGGTACAGTTGCCTGCAAGACAGGATAGACACATCTCAAGTCAAACACATACGGGCAATTGCAACAGTCAAGGAGCGTGACATATGTGGTGTAGTATGACACTATGATCACGAATGTGTTCTGCACTGCTTTTAGAGGGTAAAGGATTTAAAGGGTTTGAAGGGTTTAAAGGGTCAAAAGGGACAAACCTAGCAATATTCAAACAGGGGGGCTGCTGTAATAGGGTAGGGTAATAGGCAAGGTGGTGCTCCATGAAGGGAGGGGTGACATTAGCAGCTCCGTGGGACAATGGAGCCCCGGGCAGAAAACACCAATCGCCACAGCCCTAGCAAACAACTAACAACAATATCTGTGTTCCAAGATGTATCATTGGGGACGCTGGACCCGGTTTCCAGCAGGTGCCGCTCCCCACCAATAGATGGAGCAGCCCGA
>BFEA01000120.1:3058787-3080102 GCA_003427395.1 Chara braunii
AAGTCCCCACTTAGACTTGGCCAAGGAAGGCCCATAGGCTTTTCACTAAACCACCAGTACTCGGCCCAGCCATCAGTCGCGGGCCTTCCACGTTAACGCGGCGTGTTTCCAAGGCTTAGGGCTACCGGACCGCAATGGCTGGAGGCACCTGGCTGGAGGCACCAGCCAAAAGGAAAACAAAACGCCGCGCTGTCGGTTCGTGAAACTTGGTGCACAGGGTGATTCGACGCTCCGCATCAATACCTGGGCCAAGTACTACGGTGGAGAGCTTGATGTCAGGGGAAACAAGGTAGTGTCACCCGACCTTGTAGCATTGCGCCTCTCAAGACACTCATTGTGTTTTCTTAACTCGTTGCATTAATTACTGAGACTGGACAGTATGGAGAAGAGACTGGCAGGAAGCATTACAATTGTGACGGTCTCTTTTTCTGTTTTTTCAACGCTACAGAGAAGAAACCAGCATGAGAGAGAGAGAGAGAGAGAGAGAGAGAGAGAGAGAGAGAGAGAGAGAGAGAGAGAGAGAGAGAGAGAGAGAGAGAGAGAGAGAGATTTGCTATGAGAACAGACTGATGTTAAACCACCAGTACTTGGCCCAGCTATCGGCCGCGGGGCTTCCCCGTTAACGCGCCGCGCCTTTAGGGCTTCGGGGTACCGGACCACAATGGCTGGAAGCGCCAGCCAAAAAAAAGTCGAAACGGTGCCCCGGTGCTTCGGCAAAAATTGGCGTGCAGGGCCATTCCAGGCTCGGCATCGATAGCTGGACCAAGTACTGGTGGTTTAATCTTTTATTACATTAGGGTTACTTTGCTGGCATCTGTTGATTGTTCTGTTGCTTTGGAACCAATGGGTTAATTAGTGCCAAGTTTATATTAGATCACGGTTGGACCTCATTTTCATATATTAGGGCTATTGTGAAATAGGCGGCCTACAGTGGTCTTAAAATTATTTTGGTGTTGTTGGTTGATAGCTCTGTTTGGCTCCTTATTGTTTTGCTAGTCGGATTAAGAAATAGGTCGTTTGAATGGGTAGTGGAAGTGGTAGAAGAGAAGACGAGAGGAAGAGGTTGCTCTTTTTGCCACAGTTGTGGCCCTGGCTTTGCTTGACTGGAGAGCCTTGCTCAGCTTGCGTGCTGAGGCAAACTTTGTGAGGGACGTTGGGCCCGTTTCCCGGCATGACAATAACCATTACTCAATACCAAAAAAAAAAAAAAAAAAAAAAAAAGCGCAGCATGAACCCTGCGCAAGGACTCACAGTAGCACTTTCCGAAATGCATTTGAGCAAGCCACATCTGGATGAATCTGACCGCAATCACGTCCAGAGCTGTGTGGGGAAAGTCCTCGTGTGACTATATACCCTAATAAAAGAAGTTGGGACTTGATTCTATTGGAGATGCACGCTATGGCCATGGTTTGCTATATTATCATGCAACTGACCGGCCGTAGATAATCTAAATTGTAGTATTTCACTCCTCTGCTTGCAGCGGAATCTGTATTTCAACAGTTCGTTCAGGGGTGTTTTACCATCGGCGCTAGGCAATGGCGTTTCTTTTTCTTTTTCTTTTTTTTTTGAGAAAAAAGAAAGAGATCATTGTATGCCAGGAAACGGGCCCAGTGTCCCTCACATCATTAGCCACGGCCTGAGGGGATGAGCCGGGCTCTGCGGCCAGGCTTAACCCCAACCACAGCAAAAAAACTGATATTGACTGGCTCTATGCCCTTCTTATCATCCAGTCATCCCTCTGTGAGCTCGTTACAGTGGATACACTTCTTCCTTCTTCAACTAACAATCAACTAACAATCAACTGACCATCACAATGATGCAGAACCAGGTATAGCTATGTACTACTGTCTACAGCAATTAGAACTTAACTACAACTATAAACTACTACAAGGAACTGTGAAGAACTGTGAAGAACTATGAAGAACTACAAACGACTATCTACTTCTATCTACCACGACCCAAACTTGTCTATGACTGTCCATGACTGTTGATGACTGTTTCCACGACTGTTTTGACAATGTTGTAAAAATATCACGTACCATTCACTGACACAGCTATCTGTAGCCTTGTACATATATCCACAGCAATCATCAGAAAAAGGCAGCGAATTTCAGTTCTGGCCGTTTCCCTTCCTCATGGGCTATTGACAACAAGCTCGAGAAAGCCCCCCATTGGGTAACAAACAGCTTGAGTGATTTAGCAGAGTATCCTTTCTTTTGCACATTGTATTCCCAATCTGCGAGAACCGCCTGCTTTATGCCATATTTGCCTTCCACTCTCACCATTGGAGGTGTTAAACATTCTCCCCTTCTCACTGCAGAGTTTCTCAGTGTCCATAAAGTCCTCAGAATCGCCCCCCTGATTGTCTCGTCTGCATAATACAGCTGACTGCCTTGACAAGTCAATCGGGCCTCTGTTCCCATAAGGACAAACTGGTCTGTCCAGCTTGTGTTGGCTCCCGGGACAGACACCGATCCTCCCCTCCGCCAATCCCAAAAAGGTCGGGAGAGGTCGCAAAGGAGAGCAAAGTGGTGAATGTATTTTATCCTCGTCCGTGGACGTATCTCGCAACCAGGGGTTGCTTTGGATGTACACCTGGAACACCCTCAGGCTGCTGCAACTGGGAGAGACAGGTGCATCATCAGCCACAGCAGGCTCGCATGTTTAACTACTGCTAAATCCATCAACTGTTTCCAAAATATAGGCAATGCTTCGCCAATTCTAAGCAATGAATCTTGTATCCAATCAGCAGTTGTCATTCATCTGTTCGCCACTCTCCAATTGATGTCCGGTTCTGGCGTAGATAACTGGTAACCCAATTTGGTGGAATACTGATACACAGATATAACTTGATGCCTCTGTTTGGGGTTCTCCCATCCCCAACTCCTGGGATCCACGGACAGTAGGTAGGCCGGGTAAGAAAGGCGGTAGGGTCTATAGCCATCTTGGTACTGCAATACGCACACAGGAAGCAATTCTGCAATGGGGGGGACAGGCTAGTGTTGCGGAGCCAAGGACCTGGTGAGTTTTTCCCCTATCGACGTCCATCCACCTTGCATTGTCCAACAGCAGAACTGGATGTTGGCCACCGGAGAATAGTCTTCCATTTTTCAAACCACAGTCTGTTCATGGTCCTGGCCCCATTTGTACCACATCACTTTCTCAAATGTCAGGATTTGGCTGTTGGAGTTGAATCAGATGCTCCCTCTGGTGCCACAGTCCCACAAGAGTTGGGGCCAGCTCAGAAAAGGGTTTCCAGCCCACATTTTCTACATCCCAAATATCGACGAGGGTTCCTATGCCCCGCGACGTCCACGCATCACCGAACGCCCCGGGTCCAAAACAGGCAAAACTTATGTCATCCTGTGAAAGGATACGGATCATACGCGGGTTCTCAAAAAGAGGCTGTGTCAAGATCCGGTCAATACCCAACAGCGGCTCCTGCAACTTAGGAACTACCGGCTGCCAGGCTTTGATTATACCAGCCCAAATCCCTCCTGCCATTCTTTTCCTCAGATAAGCAGGGGGGTAAATTGAAAGCCACAATTGTTTAACACTATTCCAATTCCTGTGCGCATAGATCTTAAGCTCTGCTAACTGCCTCCAAGCTTCCTACAGACCTGCCACCATTGCCCACGGGACCCACCGGGGCAGCAGCGCTGCTACTTGCCGCTCTGGATCCAACAGCGACAGACCACCATTCCTTTTGGTTTGAGTGATCACCTCCCATGTGCCTTTCGGTAGAAAAGTTTCCTCATTCATTTCTTCTTTCCACAAGTAGTGAGAAAGCAGATTGCGAGAAGGTCAGGGTGAATGGTGGGCCACATCCCAGCCCAGCGCGGCCAGGAGCGCTGCGCCCCACCCGCGCAGAGGGACCGAGCGACGCCGGGCAGTAGCAACGACGTGAGGGAGGGTGCAGTGCAGCGGCGCGCTGCAATGTCGAGGGGGGGAGGTGAGGTGGTTGAGTGGCTTGGGGCGCACGGAGGATGATGGGAAGGATGGTGATGAGGACGAGTTGTGGTTGCTTGCATGAAGATGTTGGTGATGGCACCGCGCGAGGAGTGGTTGGCGACAATGTCACATGAGGGTTCACGGTTAGTAGCTCAGTCTCCTCCGCTCTGCTTCATCTACAGTGTGTGGAGTGGCAGACAAAGGGTTCTGCTGAGGGCTTGAATCTCCTGTGGTAACTCGTCGACGGGCTCAACGAGGCGTTATGTTACATGCTGCGCCTGCAACAGGCTGCACGGGCCACTTTCAGGCCCGTGACGTTTTCAGGCCAAAAGCCTGAAAACAAGGGCCTACAGGCCCCGTGTCGTTTCAGCCTGAAAGCCTGAAAACAAGGGCCTACAGGCCCTGTGTCGCTTCAGCCTAAATCAGGGCCTTTCCCGTCCTGAGTCCTTTCAGCCTGAAACTGAGGGCCATTTTCAGGCCCTCATGAGTTCGGCCTGCCCCGAAACTCAGGCACCAAACCAGGGTTTTAGCTCAGGCCATTTTTGGCCCATTTTCAAGACAACCTTCGTTTGAGCTTCAACCCCAGGGTCTGGCACGTTTTGGCATTGGCAAGAGCAGCCTCTTGGACGGGCCAGCACTATAAAGGACTGGCCCGCCCTGCAGGCTGCAGGTGGTTCCTAGGTACTTCCCAGGCACTTCACCTGCAGTTCAGGAGGCAGGAGGCAGTCTTCAAGATTCGCCAGCAACACTCTGGAGAAGCGCTGCAGTAGTAGTAGTCACGCAAGCAGTAGTCTTCAGCGCTGGGCGCTAGAAGCGTTAGCAGTAGTCTTCAGCGCTGGGTGCTAGTAGCGTTAGCAGTAGTCTTCAGCGCTGGGCGCCATAGGAGCTAGAGTAGTGCTAGAGAGAGAGAGATTGGGCGGAGGCCAGGGAGACTTACCTGCAGCGTCGTTGCTCCAGCTTCGTCTTAGAGGTACCTGCAGCAAGCGCCATCTTCACAGGTTAGTACCTGGCACGTGACATATGAGCGAGAGAGAGTTCTTCTTCTTCCTCTTTTCAGTCCACCATCTCCCTCTCACCCTCTCGTTATCTGACTTCACTGCATCAGCAGACTATGAGAGAGAGAGAGAGAGAGCTTGGTGACATTTGGATCCAGACTCGACATTGGACTTCAGACATTTTGACGAGGGATTATTTGGGACTTGAAACGAGACTTGGTTTTGACGACTTTCCCATCTCTCCCCTCCTCTTCTCCGTCTGATTCCCTCCTCTTTGTTTGTGCATGAGCTGGACCTAGCGCCTCTTCCTGTGTATAGCGCCAGGCTCCCTTCACACTGTGTGGTGAGAATGATGTATGTTTAGTCTGTGTTGCAACATTGATTGGGCTAGTCATTAGTATTCTAACATTCTCCAGCACTATCTTGTACTACGTGAAAGAGGTCAGTCCCGGTCAGGCCAGGGTTTGTATCTAAGTCTTCCCTGCTCTATAAAGCACCATTCTTGTATGTATCGGAATGCACACTGCTTGTTGAGATTCTACTTGCGCTGCATTGTCCAATTAGTCCTTTTTATCACATTGCCGATCCTTGGTTATTATGTACATCTCCGAACTGGGCATGTACCAGTTGGTATCAGAACAACGCACGTGAATCAGGACAACCTGATCTGACACGTGTGCGGGGACTAGGTAGCTGATTTGTTTGATTGATTGATTAGAGCACACTAGTTAGCCCCCAAAATCACGATTTTGACCTCACTGCCGAAAATCGAAATTTTTTTTTCTTTTCTTTTCTTGGATTTTGTTTTCTCGCTATTTCTGTTGTGGAAAATCGCAATAGCACAACATCTGAAATTTCCGATTTCGTGTTCTGAAAATTCGAAATTTCGTTGTTGAAAATCCGGAATATCTTTTTTTCGAAAACTTCGATTTCCTTTTGCAATTTCCCGTTATTTGGAAATCCGGAATATTTTTATTACAAGATCCGGTTTTTTTTTTTAACGGTACGGGAATCCCTCTTGCAGTTATCATTCTCCAACTGCGCGTACTCTCATCTGAGTAATTCCGAAATTTTTTTATTTTTTTTTGACTTCATTTTCCGAATTCTTTTATCAGAAAATCATTTGCGGTCTGAAAGTTTGAAATTTTTCTCATGGATAATTTCGCACTTCAGGGGACTTGGGAGGCCTACTGAACTTGCAAACGAGTATTTTTTTCTTTTTCTCGAATTTTTTTGCAAAGTTCAAACTTTTCTTTTTTTGATTAGTGGCTCCTTATCTGGGTGATTTATCCCACCCCTCCCCACCTATGTTGTTGCCCCCTCTGGTCTTCTCTCTATCTCCCTCCGGGTACCCCCTGCGGCTGCATTGGTGAGTTGCCACGTCAGCAGGACACGGCAGCAGTGCCACGTCAGCAACCAGTCACCACAGCAGCAGATCACGTCATTGCATGGTGCTCACCCGCTCAAAGACAGGTGGCATGGATCAGCAGCCAAGCGAGACTACCGAGGCCTATGAGGCCCGCATGCTGGACATGGTAGCAGAGTTCAAGCAACAGGCAGCTGCGGCAACATCCACACGTAAGAAGGAAGATGAGGACGTAGAGGAACAGCGTCGCCTCGCTGAACAGCAGCGACAGGAGAACGCTAAGGCAGCAAGGAAAGCCACAGACGAACGCCGTCGACTACGCCGAGACAAACTCCTAGAATGCGAGGGGGACATCGAGGTGATCGTCGGCGAATGTGCAGTGGCTGCTGAAGAGGAGGGTGCCCCCCCCCCTGTGCGTGGCCTTGCAAGCACAATCGAACATGTGAGCGACTTGGTCGCCACCTGTGCAGCACAGAAGAGGACATCCTCTGCGTGGACACCCTGGTCCAAAAGCAGATTCGAATTACCGATGAACTGCTTGATCGGGTACGCCGGCTGGAACAACAGCCGCCCCCGCCAGACCCTCCAACTTGACAGACCGCGTCAACGTCTTGGAAATCGACGTCGAGACTCTCAAGGGCGGCGCTCTAGCAACAAATCAGCGGATCCGCCGCAGCCAATCCGACAGCGACTACTCGCGAGAGCATCCCAAAGTTTGACGGACTGCCGATCTTCTGCGATGCAACGAACACGGACCCGATCCCATGGTGGCGCCTGTTCAAGTTGACGTTGGACATTCACCACGTCATCAACCCGAACTGGCACGCATACGCGTGCCAGGCATGGCTGGAATACATGTTGTCCACGCACAACGTCGCAGTCTCCAAGCTGCATACGAACATCAGCTGGGCTGATCTCAAGGCAGGATGGCATAAGCGGTTCCAAGTGGAGTTGCCCGAGCTTCAGGCAGCTGAGAAACTTCAACGGTTCTATCAGAACGACCTGCCAAGCACGGAATGGATAACCGAGTACCAACGCTTGGCGTCCACGCCCAACTTGCCCTCAACCTTTGTCGGCATCAAGCACTTCTTCATCAGGAGGAGCTGCCTGGCGTTGCGGACGCCTTTACGCAAGTTGCGGAGACGCTCACCACAAGTGAGCAGCTTTTTTATAATGCCTCACAGATCATCGTGACGAACATCGAAGCCAAGAATTCGGGTCATTCGTCTGCTGCAGGTCAGGGCAGAGGTCAGCACCGGTCGAAAGTGGCCATGGTCGCAGCAACTACAGCGACCGATCCTTCAAACGAGGCTGCCTTTCTGAGGAAGGAGACAGATTGGCAGCCGCTCGGGATGGTGGCCGCCCGGCCAGAGGGCGAGGACGCAGCAAACCGAAGACACACAACAATTCACCCCCTGGGGCCGGACCAGCGGCTCAAGAGCCTCAGACACATTACGGTATATCGGAAGGCGTGTATCGCATCCGTACTAAGTACCGATACTGCTTGGGGTGCAACATCGCGGTGCACGACACCGCAACGTGCCCCACGCAAGTCAAAGGCAAATTCCCTCGGGAAGGTTAGCACCCCCGAGAGTGATGCGGCTGCAGTCTCGACGCCTTCGGAATCGGTTGCTTCGCGAGCAACCTCTCTTCATTCTGAGGCACATGCGGAAGTCGGCAGTCCTCTGTTATATTCTTATGAGGACTATGCTGCCCAGCTCGTTCCTTCGTTGGGTTCTTAAGCTCAAGGACAAGATGTGTGTGTGGCTCCCTCTCCGTCCGGCAGCAGCAACAATAAATCGTCTTCAAGTGGTTCTTCAAGGGATTCGACGCACGAGTTCAACATAGACGTCTTGGACCCGTTAACGTCCGAGGATTTTGCATGGCTTCCTCTCCCTTCCACAGGTTGCTTGTCGGGACCGCAATGCGCCCATCTCCACACATACTTAGCCTTCTATGCACCACCACCTTCGCCGACGGATGACGAAGCTACGGTGGGGGACATCCTTGTGTATATTACCAAGGTGGCCCGTGAGTTTCGCATGCAGCGGTACGATGATAACAATGCACCGCTCCTTTACGTCCGCATCCAAGTTGGGCAAGTGTCCTGCAGCGCTTTGCTCGATAGCGGCGCGACTCACAATTTCATCAGCCAGTCCTTTATCCAAAGGGCCGGCCTTGGCGCACAAGTTCGAAGGAAGCCAAATCCGACGGCGATCAAGTTGGCGGACGGTCGAACGCAACAACTCCTCGATCGCTACATTGCAGTTGTGCCGGTTTATTTCGCACCACGTTCGACGTCTTAGACACGGGCTTCGACATTATTTTGAGGATGCCTTGGCTTGCAAGTGCGGATCCCACAGTTAACTTCCATCAGCGGACACTTCTCGTTCGTGACGCCTTCGGCGTCGAGGTGCCGTGTGCCATTCCTCTTCTGCACTCCTCGATCCGGTGCCAAGTTGTAACGGCCAAGTCTTTTCGGGCCACTTACGCTTACGAGCGGACCGGCGAGATAGGCCTATGTTTTCTCAAGTTGCAAGGCAAGCCGGTATCTTCGGCTCCACGTCGCACCCGTATCCACGTTCCACCTTCAGATCGTCAACTTTGCCCTTACCCCGGCTTGACTTCATAAGGAGGGGGGGGTGTTACATGTCGTGCCTGCAACAGGCTGCACGGGCCACTTTCAGGCCCATGACGTTTTCAGGCCAAAAACCTGAAAACAAGGGTTTATAGGCCCCGTGTCGTTTCAGCCTGAAAGCCTACCGGCCCTCTGTCGTTTCAGCCTAAATCAGGGTCTTTCCGGCCTTGAGTCTTTTCATCCTGAAACTGAGGCCATTTTCAGGCCCTCATGAGTTCGGCCTGCCCCGAAACTCAAGCACCAAACCAGGGTTTTAGCTCAGGCCATTCTTGGCATATTTTCAAAACAACCTTCATTTGAGCTTCAACCCCAGGGTCTGGCACGTTTTGGCATTGGCAAGAGCAGCGTCCTGGACGGGCCAACACTATAAAAGACTGGCCCGCCTTGCAGGCTGCAGGTGGTTCCTAGGTACTTCCCAGGCACTTCACGTGCAGTTCAGGAGCCAGGAGGTAGTCTCCAGGATTCGGCAGCAGCACTCTAGAGGAGCGCTGCAGGAGTAGTAGTAGCGCTAGCAGTAGTCTTCAGCGCTTGGCGCTAGTAGTGTTAGCAGTAGTCTTCAGCGCTGGGCGCCATAGGAGCTAGAGTAGTGCTAGAGAGAGAGAGATTGGGCGAAGGCCAAGGAGACTTACCTGCAACGTCGTTGCTCCAGCTTCATCTTAGAGGTACCTGCAGCACAGCGTCATCTTCACAGGTTAGTACCTGGCACGTGACATATGAGCGAGACAGAGTTCTTCTTCTTCCTCTTCTCGGTCCACCATCTCCCTCTCACCCTGCATCAGCAGACTATGGAGAGAGAGAGAGAGAGAGAGAGCTTCGTGACATTTGGATCCAGACTCGACATTGGACTTCAGACATTTTGACAAAGGATTATTTGGGACTTGACACGAGACTTCGTTTTGACGACTTTCCCATCTCTGCCCTCCTTTTATCCGTCTGATTCCCTGCTCTTCGTCTGTGCATGAGTTGGACTTGGCGCCTCTTCCTGTGTATATTGCCAGGCTCCCTTCACACCGTGTGGTGAGAATGATGTATGTTTAGTCTGTGTTGCAACATTGATTGGGCTAGTCATTAGTATTCTAGCATTATCCTGCACTATCTTGTAATACGTGAAAGAGGTCAGTCCTGGTCAGGTCAGGATTTGTATCTAAGTCTTCCCTGCGCTATAAAGCATCATTCTTGTATGTATCGGAATGCACACTGCTTGTTGAGATTCTACTTGCACTGCATTGTCCATTCAATCCTTTTTATCACATTGCAGATCCTTGGTTATTATGTACATTGCCCAACTGGGCATGTAACACGTTACCACACCATCCAGTTCTTTGCAGGGTTGCGGATGGTTGTTGATACCTTTGTTGCTGGCATCGAAACTGTGGTCAGCGGCTGAGGCTGTCATAGCTCGCGGGTGGAGGGAGGCTTGATGTTTCCCTCCCGAAGGTGGTGGGGGCGGGTTCGAGTGATGGTAGGTGGATGAAAGGGAGGCAGAGGGATTTGTTTTTAGGAACTCTTCATGGAGAATAACGTTTCAAGGGGGAAGGAGGACATTGATGACCTGAATTAAGAGTCCTTCTTTTTCGAGTTTTACACATCGCCATCTCAAGTGAAGTATGGCGCGGGTTATGAAGTTTTGAGCGTCGACACGAACTCAGGGCTTCAGTTTCAATAGTTTTTTTCTGATTTGGTTGACTTTGTATTACCTGTTTCTCTTCTCTAGTATGACCTCTAAGTTCGCATGTCGTAATCCTTGATGCTCACCAAATGATGACGATCTAGTTCAGATCTTCTTAATTTCGAGTGACTTAATTTTGTACTACTTGTTTGTCTTTCCTATTCTGATTTCTAAGTTTCAAGTTGCATGTTGTAATGCTTGATGCTCGGCAAAGGATGACGATCTAATTCAAATTTTCCGAATTTTGAGTGAATCTTGATTGTTTCTTAAATAAGTTCTAGGCAATATTTTCCAATTGGAGATTCGTAAATCAGAGCTTAGTTCTAATCTCAAAGCATGAGTACCCAAAACGATACGCAAATTGGTTCTTTAATTTGAAGTGATATCTCACAATTATCAAATAAGATTTGTGTTTGGATTATCTAGTTCTGTATTTTCAATTCGATGCTCATAGTTTATTTTGGAATGGTGTGTTCTGATTGGAGTCCTTAGTGTTTCGAGTATTCTCAAATTATCTTGGTTTTAGTCATAATTTTATTTATGTTGCTGATTGTGTTTTGAACATAGGCTCCGGAGGATAGCCAAGTGGAACATCTTCTAGAGTTTTGGGGGACTCGTTTTGAAGTAAGGGGCAAAGGGCATGAAATGATTTTTCGCAAGGACGAAGAGGGGGATGGAATAGGGCTGCTCGACAGGTACCAAATAGGAGGATTCTCTTATCAAATGCGATTGCGTCAGGTAGTTTAGATTGTCTGATGGGTACCGGTTCATGAGGGCGAACTCTGGAGCGATTGGCGTTAGGTAATGCTGGTTCACGTCCTTGAGGACGGAGACTGGAATTCTTGTGGGGGCGAGTACTTCAGGGTGATAATGGTGCTCGACCCTTACTCAGATAAGGTTCTCTAAATTTCTTTACGAGGACGGAGTTTGGGAGTGACAGATGTGATTAGGATAGAGGAAGTTGGTGGTAGATGCAATTGGCGCCGAGTATCTCGACGGGTACTAGCCACTGGTCAGTAACTCCACCTAGATCAGCCTAAGGTTCTTCCTTTCGATGATGGAGCCAAAATTTCTTCTTATGTGTTTCAAGGGTTAAATGTTTTTTCTAAATTTGACCTAACCCCTTCTGGGGCAATAATACTGGTATCCTTTATCTTGGTCTTAGTCGTAGTTTTGCTTCTAATGGTGTTGCATGTTGATCGTGGCCTCCGTGAGATAGCCAAGTGGAGCATCTTGTGGAGTTTTGGGGGACTTGTTTTGAAGTAAGGGGCAAGGGGCATGACATAATTCTGCGCAAGGACGGAGAGGGGGATGGAATAGGGCTGCTCGATGGGTACCGGCTAGAGGGATCTCCTATCAGATGCGATTGGCGTTGGGTAGCTGAGGCTGTCTGATGGGTACCGGTTGACGAGGGCGAACTCTGGCACAATTAGCATTGGGTAGTGTTGGTTCACCTCCTTGAGGACGAAGACTGAAATTATTGTGGGGGCAAGGAATTTCAGGCTGATGATGGTGCTCGGCCCCTACTAAGATGAGGTCCTCAGGAGTTCTTTACGAGGACGGAGTTCGGACGGACATATGAGATTTGGATGGAGGAAGTTGGTGGTTGATGTGATTGGTGTGACAGGGAATCTTGTCCGGGTCTTGGCCGAGTACATTGGAGAACATTGCTGGGACGACGCAGACCGGTGTTGGGGCATGGTTACTTCTTTCTGTAACTCGGACTAGCAGGGGTTTGAGGTCTGGGAAGTTGCCTGGGGTTGAAGGCAACCAGCGATGTTCAACGACCGGTTGAGGTTGGGGTATAGCCCTGTGATCTTTTAGAGACTGTGGTCGGGGAGTTGTCAAGGGAGGAAGGCACTCCAATCCGTTATAACAACGAGAGTCAGTGTTGGGGCGGGTTGTGCTGCCCTGTAACCCTAGCTGTAAGAGGGAGCTTGAGATTTGGGAAGTTAGATTACGAGGACTGAAAGGCGAAAGTTAGGGATGAGTTAGCCTGTTGGGCGTTGAGTACGAAAAGATGGTTGTCAGTCGCATCTTCCGGGATTCACGCTCACCTCTTCCTTTTCTTGAAGTGCTTTGGGTTCTTTGAAACGATAGTCTTTTTTCTCATTACCATCAACGGACGATCCCTGCTCAGTTAATCCCCTGGATTCCAAGGTAATCAATGCTGGCAGGGGACGGTTCTCTCGAACTCTTGAGAATACCTTCGGATTCTAGGTACTTCTTGCAACTCATTTTAGGCTTCTTTGATGCTGTTATATTCATGGACCTGCAGTTTTTCGATGCTGGAACGACGCTGGGCGGTGCTGGGGGGTTGCCCTGTAACCTGTTGATAGAAGGAGCATGAGGCCTGGTAGAGAGATCTGGGGACGCCACGGGCCGGGCATTCCATGGGAAAAAAACAGGGGTTGCTGTCGAGACGACGCTGGCCGGAGCTGCGGTGAGTTGTGTTGCCCTGTAACCTAGCTGCGTGGGGGTATGAGGCTTGGGAGAGCTCCGCAGGGAATTAGACAGCATTAAATAATTTTAGAGTGCTTTGTTGGGGATTTCAGGGGTTCTGAGCATTCAAAGGAGTTTTGTGGCTTTCCTGTTTACTTGGTAATTGCTGCTTGAGTAGCCTAGCAATAGGTCAGCAGTTATCCACTTTTTTCTTAAATTTTCCTGAACTCTTTTCATAGTTCTCAAATTGTTCTTAGTCGAAGCCAGGTAATGGCCCTGGTATTTCAAATCATTTGCATAATTCTATATGGGACGCTGGGCCTGGTTCCCAGCACGTGTTGCTCCCCATGAATAGATTGGAGCATTTGTCCCCCCCCCAAAAAAAAAAANTATAAGAAGAGCTTGCCTAGTAGTTATTCATCGCGCCGGGGCTGTGCAGGCCCCGCCTGCCTATGGCCTTGCCAACCCTGCCTTCCTGCCTGTCTGTGGCCCTGCCGGCCCCGCCAACTCACGACCCTGCACGCTCAGTTGGCCGCATGACCTTGGCATCGGCCTATCAACCCCCTGGCTTGGCGTCAAGCCCCGCAGCCCTGGAATTAAACTCTCCTTCCTATCCCCCCCTGCGCCGCGGCTTTATACCCGGCGCACACCTCGTTTGAGCCTACTTAGGTCCTGAATCGCGTGGCTGTTATTTTAGGTAGACTAGGCCTAACTTTAGTTTTTCCATGACTGCCCACTACTGCGGCCTCCTCGAGAACTGCGGACGACAGTGCCGACTTCCGCTGTCTCAAACGGATGTCGATGTCGTCCCACGTCAACGACGTCTCACGTCGATGACGTCAGGTTCTCGATTTCTCAATTATAGGGTTGGTCTGACTAACTTTGGCAACGTCAATCTCATCCAGTCTTTCAATCCAAGAAAGGGTCGGACAGTGTCTGACCTTGAAAAACTCGGGCAGAAACCCTTACAGGCGTTTCTGTCCCGACATCGGAACTGAAAAGAAAAAGCACAGAAAAAAAAAAAAAAAAAACACCACTTCAGAATCTAAATCCATGACAATTCCTCTGCCATCAGATTCTCCTGCGTCAGTGGTCGGACGATGTCCCACAGATGTCACACAGGTGTTTGTGGGGCACAGTTTACCCTACTCCTTTGCTAGTGGAACTGTGCTCCTGGTGGTTCAAAAAAAAAAAAAAAAAAAAAAAAAAAAAGAAGTCCCTTTGGGCATCTGACCGTTATTGAAAGGTGGAAAGAATGTGCAGAGCGTCCCTTCAACATCCATTCATTACGCCAGAAGACAACAATGATACACTCGAGTGGCTGGTACTGCCAGTAGTCATATGCTTGTCTCAACGACTAAGCCATGCACGCAACTAAGCCATGCATGTCTAAGGGCGTCGCACAGGAAACAAAAAATGAAACCAGTGCATATTCCTGCACAAAATGGCCAGGTTCATCGGTTTGCTATATTACTGCAACATAGTAACCAGTGTATTTTGCTATATCTTTCGTGGCCAGATGCACTCGTTTCGTTCTGGTTTCGTGTGCCATGTGGGGAGGCCCCAAGTATGAACACTTTGCACGGAAACAAAGACACCCCCTAGGGCCGTCTCCAACCTACACAACCTTATAAAAAGTATTACAAACAAAAAAAAGAAAGAAACTGCAAATGGCTTCCAAAAAAAGAGAAGAACAAATTGAATGCTAAGAAAAGAAAGATAAAAAACAAAAAGCACAATTCTGGGTGCATCTATCCAATTTCTTGGTGAAATCTACGATTTTTTTTCTTTTTGTTTTTCTTCTTTTTTCTTCTTCTTTCTTTATTGGACTAAGATTCGTCGTTTTTGTTTTTTTTCTTTTTTGTTGGAGGTATCATCATCTGACTGGCCCTCGATCATTCAGAGTACAACTTCCCTCAGTACCTAAGAAGCACTCAGTACCTGAGAAGTACTCAAACTACCGTCTTTATAAAAAATAAAAAAATAAAAAACTACCGTCTTCACCCTTACATAACGCCCCGTCAATCCTGCCGGCTCACAACGGACGAGTGTAAGGACCATTAAAAAAAAAAAGAGGAATAAATCTGTTTTTAAACAGATCATGGGTTTACCAGTCAGCCACATGGGCTGAACTAACATCTTCCCTCTCGCCCCCAAAAACAAAAAAAAACAAAAAAAAAAAAAAAAAAAAAAAAAAAAAAAAAAAAAAAAAAAACACTCTCCTAGTAGGTCTTACTTGAAATCCGACCCGAGTGTACCCTAACAGTTACATCCTCAAAAGGTGATCTTTTTGGGTGAGAACACTGAGAAGGGGATTAGTGGCCACTGGCCACCTAAAATGATTATTTCGAACTCAACATCTGTTTCATAACAGTTGTACATGTCTGTACTCGTGTGATTCGAACTGGAGATCTGTTTCGTAACCGTTAATACATGAAATTGTGTGTACTCCTTTCATCCACGTAATATGCACTGGCCGTAATCGCTACACGAGTGCTACCATCTTTCCCCGAATATTGTCCATTATTTCAAATGGGACGCTGCGTCCGTTTCCCACCAGCACGTGCTGCTCCCATCGCACACCGTTGCCCCTGCAACAGGCGTGGGCTCGTATCTGGCCGGAAACATGCCTTGTATACTTTCCTTTTCAGGGTGCGTTATGTTTCGGGGAAGACGGTAGATTCACTACCAACTTCCCCCGAGCAGAAGTTCACCGTAGCGGTTATGGGTAGAGTAGATTTAGACAAGTAGGAGTTCCGCAGACAAAGCGCTGCTGGCCCTGGGTCTGTAAGAAATTTGAATCTTTAATCTTGAAAAAAAAAGGGAAAAAAAAAACAAATCCCTGCAGGCTTTCAGCCTGTACGCTACGAGCCTACGATGGATGATGCAAAGAGGCGCCATGTCCGCCTAGCTGGGGTGTAGTTTATGTTTCATCTGTGTTTTTCAACCCAGTCAAACTTTTGGCCATGAGATTTTCGGATCCAACGGCAGGGATCCATGTTTACTCGAAACCAGAACTAAACCTCGACAAAAGTAGGACATGGCCCCAGATACCTGTGTTCAAGAAGACCCCGCCCTCTGAGTTGCCCAAGTATTAATGGGATCTTAATTTTCAGGGGGGGGGAAGGGGGGGAAGCACTTTTCGTCTAGATACGGAAAAAAAAAAAAAAAAAGAAAGAAATAGAGGAAGAAGAAGGAGAAGAAGAAGAAGGGAAACTATGCCGGAGTCACAATTTAAAACAGTTCGAAAATACACATTTCAGGCATAAAACAGTTTCAAATTGCACTTTGGGCAGTGTATACAAGCTAGCTTTCCGGCTTAGGGTTTAGGGTTGCGTGGGGGTGTGTTGTATTCGGAAGAAATTCAGTGCCCAAAGTGTAATTTCAAACTGTTTCTTTTGTGACTGCACTTCAAAGGGACGCTGGACCCGGTTTCCAGCAGGTGTCTCTCCCCACTAATAGATGGAGCAGCCCGACAGACAAGCCCTCAATTTTGGCGGTTCTCGTACCACCGCTGGGATATAGGGACGTTACAAGGGCTTTCGGGAAAAAAAAAAAAAAAAAAAAAAAAAAAAAAAAAAAAAAACTGAGAAAAAAAAAAAAAAAAAAAAAAAAAAAAAAAAAAAAAATGCATATTGTTCGAAGGGAGGCGTTATCTAACTAAAAATTGGTTCCATGATACCAGATTGTAGACAAAACCAGAGTACTAACTGTTAGTTATGGCTAACACCCGACCAAACAATCTAACTCCTTTATGTTTAGTCCAGGGTTGCAATGCCGCTCTCACCGCCATCAAGGCTTGGGAAGCATCTGTCATAAGTTGTGGAGGAACGAAAATTCTATGACCCAATATTAGACGCTCTTGCTGTGCAGGGTCAACGACCCGGAGCCTCCAACTGAGTAACACTAGTTGCAAGAAACACTGGAGTGGTACGTGACTGTTGCAGTCTCGTATACCACCTCGAGGGAGTCCCTTCATGTGCCTGATGGGACTCCCTTCTCTGACGGTTGCCATGCTGAGGCGTGCAGTTCATATATTTTGAGAGAAAAATCAAGTACTCGATGGGGCTGCAATTGACCGAGAAAAAGAAGGCGGTCAAAACCACGCCCTTCGAGTACTTGATTTTTTTTTAATCTTTTGAAGAGCTGCCAATCAAAATGAATCTTTCTTCTTTCTTTTCCCGCATCCCATTCTTCGGAACTGAAAAGAAAAAGCGCAAAAAAAAAAAAAAACATCATATAAATATATAAAAAGTTGCCAATCAAAACGAGTCTTTCTATTTTCTTTTCCCGCCTCCCATTCTTCGGTGTCCAGCGCATCGGCCCCCGTGTAAGCGAGGGCCCTCCCGGCTCTGTCACGCAGGATTAAAACCAAACCAAAACAAAATAGGAGACAACTTAGGAACGACGCATACATAATCCCGCAAGCCGCCGAGACGGGCACGGTCGCGTCGTTCCTTCACCGCTCTAGCCGGGTGCGCCAGCTATACATCCCGCGGTCCCCTACGACAAGATAGGTTCTTGCGGGGCATAAGCTTTCCTTCCCTAAGGGGCTGTCACCACCCTTAGGGGCGTATCCCCGCCGAGCTACCGACCCACATGCGAAGGCTTTTATAATGCAATTGCAGAGGTGGGCCGGGCGAGGGCGTTTGCTCGTTCGATGTAGCATAGGTACGCATGGTTAAACGCCAAAGTGGACCTGAACGTTGCCCGTCCCTGGGGCGATGGTCTCCCAAGAATCAGACCGATGTCGGTCGACTAGGACGTAATATTCCAAGCGTGAAAAAATCTCGATCAATCCTAGTCCCTTCTTTCAAAGACAATTTGGAGTAAATCAGACAAAATGCTTTCAAAAGAAGACTCAAGTCAACGTAAGTTGACATATATTCTGAAATCAACTTATATATAATACAGTCACGCATATCACTCATCCCAATCAATTTGATAAGGGTTGATTTGACTTTCATCCAACGACGAGACACATGAGTTGACTCGCCTTCAGACATCACTTATCAACAGCATGACTTATACACAATGTGAAGCTCAAATGACGTCCGACTAAAGTATTTACACTCTACTTGCCTGACGGTTGGACTGTCACGACTTTTTCGACTTGATGAGATGTGTTGCCAAGTTCTTTCATCCCGCCCCATACTGACTGCTAGCCAGGAATATGAGCGCCTCAATTCTCAAGCAAAGTCGGAGTGTCATTGTTTTAATGATGACTCCACTACTTCTCTAACTTTGGTGCGAATGTCATCTGCAAGTAATTCGGCTACCACCTAGACAAGTTAACGACGAACCCGGACAATTGGACGCTCGATGCCCCATTTAGGTCAGGGATCCACTTTCGAACTTTGTTTGTCGTTTTGTCCCCCTGGACAATAATGACTCTTTTTGTTCCACGAATGATGAAGTACCAGCTTTCGACATATTGACTTTCAAAGCAGTGTTCTACACACATCTTCTTGTCAACTAGTCTGATTACCCCAGGCTTGCACTTCTTATGATGTAACCCTATCCGCGAAGGTAGTGCCTAGTCGCACTCCGTCCATAGCTACTGATCGCACGAACTTGGCTTCTTATGGCGCCAGCTCCCCATTCGTCTATGACTCCTAAGACGGTCACTAGAAGGGTAAACTATAGCGGTTCTTCTTAACGTGAGCCGCCAAGCGCTTGACACCTTTTGTGAGTAACACATGTCCATCCCCTAGGAGGTGGTATGGGATACCCCTCGTCCTCACCCGAGCGAACCTCGGATCTCAGAAGTCGCGCTGGCTCCACCACAACAGCATGGTATCCCCCCGCCTAAGCGGTCCACTCCGAGTCGTTAACAGGGTCGGCCCCTAAGGCAACGACCCCCCGCCTCAGATGCCTCATGGGGAAAGGAAATGCACTTACCACAGCAGACGGTCAGCCCCTATCGCCTGACGTCAAGAGCGAACTTAGGCGAAGAAGGAGATCAAAGAGAAGAAAAACATTCAGATGGAAGGGCATAGACAAAGAGGGTCATTTCGGAAAGAATGGGTAACCTCAGGGAAAATCTACGTCCAATTCACTTCTTCCCCTTTGTCTGATCGCTCCGTTTCTCGTCGCCTGCTGTCTTTCCACCCTCTTCATATGCATGCAAGCAAAAAATAGAAAACAATCATCCTTCCATTCACTTTTGCCGACATGATTAAATCTCAATTTCTCAGGCATCCTTCTACTTACCTGCACATCAGATCAAACAACCAGTTCAAATTAAGAGCAATGCAAACCCATTCTCAAGTCAGGCTTTCATTCACAGGTACACGCAAAACACGACTTCCTCTACCTCTTCAGTGAACATTCAAAAAACAAGGTCAAGCAAGTGTGGGTTCACACAGGAGTGAAGGGAAGTCTGAGTCATTCATCTAACCTTGAGTGAAGTTGAGATGAACGCGGCTCACTCAAGAAAACCGCGTAAGATCACGCTCCAGACGAGACGAACGTCACTACAGCCGTCAACAAGCGATCCACACCACTCCCGGAGATGGTCGCTCGTCACAATTCCCTTCTTTCACACAATAGCCTCCCAATAATCTGACGGTGTCTCACCGTCGCCGTCACACCAACCGCACCACCACGCCGTTGTCGTCAATACTCGAGCACGCCATCACAAAATGTCCCTCACAGTCAAGTCAAAATGGGCAGCGCATCCGCGTCAGCACTTAGAACGCATTGCCGCTACCGCAAGAGTTCGGCTGCACCACTGCGTTACTACCAAAATCTCAGTGTCGCCGCGGCAGCGTCTCCACATCACCTCATCAAAAATAGTTGCCTGATGCCGCACCGAACGGCTAGTACCTCCCCTGTGCTTCTTCAAAAGTAGTTGTCGCTGTAAAAACGGGCAGCACTTTCACGCCACTACCAAAATGCACCGCTGCCGTCGCAAAAAAAAATGGGCAGCGCTTCCGCACCGCCGCCAAAAAACCCTACTGCCACTGCCGCACCAAGCGGGCAGCACCTCCCCTGTACTGTTTACTGAAAACCTGCCGCCACCGTGCAAAACGAGCAGAGTTTCCCCTATACTTCAGAAAAACCTGTCGCCACGCAGACCGTGCAACATTTCCCCTCCACCACTTAGATGGTGGCTATGGCTGTGCTCCACAGCTATTGCCCTCCCTCTCAGCAGTCTGCTCCTCAACTCTCTCCTCACTCACTGCAGACCTCCACTAGCAGCACCGCCCCACAGCAGCAGCCAGCCAGCATTCAATCATGTGAATGCCTCGGCAGCACTGCCACAACTTGTGAGGCTGTTGGGTGGAATGCTGGCTTTAATACCCAGCCGAGAGCATGTGGGCAGCTGCTTTGCCCACAGCCAGAACTCGTAATGAGGCCTGGCCCTTGATCTAAAACGCGATCAAGGGCCAAAAAAAGTATGTCGTTCCCCTAGGGGAACGGAGTTCAGGTCACTGGAAATGTATCTCGCCCTTACCAGCAGCCAGACGCAGCCCTGAAATGGTTGTACTCAGCCATTTCTGAGCAGACTGTTGAAACCAACAGTCTGCTGTCAATTCACAGTCCAGATGCTTCTAAACTTGCATCTGGACCGAGACGCGGCTAGATCGGCGGCCGTTTTTTTTTTCCCAACTTCTTTTTTTTTTCTTTTTTTTTCTTTTTTCTTTTTTCTAAGCAGGGGCAGCTCGTCGTTCGAAAAACGAACGAGCATGTCCCTCCCCCAAGTCATTTCACAGAGTTGAACTAGAGTCGAGCTCAACAGGGTCTTTTTTCCCCCCCTTTGCCCTGCGCCCGTACCCGGACGCTTTCAACGCTAGGTTCGGGCGCGCAGGCAAACGCTGCAGCCCGTTCCAAAATCCAACGGGCGCAGGTAAGCTGGTGTCCTCTCTCTCTCTCTCTCTCTCTCTCTCTCTCTCTCTCTCTCTCTCTCTCTCTCTCTCTCTCTCTCTCTCTCTCTCTCTCTCTCTCTCTCCACCAACCCCGAATGTGGCCGCCCTGGGCGGCAGATCCATTCAGTTTTGCTCATCGACACTGGGGCAGTCTTGTCCCCTCCCCTCTTCTCCGCTCGTAGCCGCCCATGGGCGGCAAATTCATTCGCCCATCCGCAGATGGGCAGTCGGGGCTCAGCCCCTTGAAGAGTTGGTACGAATCCGACTTGACAGCCCGTTCGTCCGCAAACGAACGGGTATGCACGAATAAAATCTAACTAAAAAAAGAAGAACAAAAAAAAATTCAAACGAAATCTAAGAAAAAAAAAAAAAAAAAAAAAAAA
>BFEA01000120.1:3084400-3102278 GCA_003427395.1 Chara braunii
AAAAAAAAAAAAAAAAAACTGAGAAGTTTAGCGAAGGGCCCTGCTGGCTAGTACACGCTTTGAATCAGAAGTTTGACTCTGAGAGTGACATTCTGAGCCAGGATCAACTCTGTGTTTTTCAACATCTGTTTTGGTTCTTTGGTCGCTATGGCCACCCAGGTCGCAATTCCCAAGCCTCTGCCAGCTTTTTTACTTACAGTCGTCGAAGAGCGAGACTTGTGAGATTTTTCGGTTCATATTTCAGTTTGGGGTTTTTTCGTTTTCGGTTCATACTTCAGTTTGGGGTTTTTTTCGTACGGTACCATATTTTGATTGGCCTCGACGTCGATTAGGAATTCCTTGTAAGGGCGTCGTTCGACACTCCTCGGGGCATCCTCGGGTTCCGAGGATGAATCCTCGGAAAAGTTTAGGGTTTTGGTTGTCTTCGTTCCACTCATCCTCGGAGCATATGTTTTAGGACTCATCCTCGGAGCAATGTCAGAAAAATAAAAGGAAAAAAAAAAGAAAAAAAGTTGTGCTTCAGGCTTGCAGCCAATAGGGTGCCGCCACGCTCAGAATTCTCGGTTGTAACGTCTCTCTACGTGCATTTGTGACGTCTCTCTACGTGCATGCCCTCTCCTATCCGTGAAACACGGATCCTCGGGCTCCAAGGTCCTTCGAGTTGGAGGACAATTTGGCTGGGAAATCCTCGGAGCCCGAGGATTTGTCCTCGGAGTGTTTTCACATTTTCATTTCCGATTTTATCTCCGAGGACAGGTGGAACTACGACGGAATCCTTGGAATCTCGTCCCCGAGGAGTGTCTAACGACGCCCTAAGTCTTTCTGTTTTTGACTACTGTTTATTTGTTTTTGTGTGTTAGTGAGGGTGACCTTGCAAGTCACACACCGAATCATTTGCCCACTCTGCCCAGACAGCCGTTGTAGACATTGCCCAAACTGCAATTTGAAACTGTATCTTGGCCCATGGTGCAATTAGCATAACTCATTTTTGTGACTCCCATGCGGTTAAAAAATACTGCGGGGGTTAAACCCCCCGTTCATCCAGCAGCTATCGGGCGCAGGCCCTTTTCGGAGGCCACCTGCCCCCAAACCCAATTCAATTTACGGCGCCGAAGCAAGGCTGGGGCCGTGGTTTAACACCGCGGAAGTTCAGCAGGGAATCGAAATGGCAGGCATCCCCATCCAGAAACAACGGTGCCTGTTTCTTTTTCTCTGGCGCACACAGGGTTGAATTCAGTCCCCCTGTCAATATATGGGAAAGGTACCTACCTGCCCCCAATTCACTTTCAGTCCGCCTGTTTTATTACCCTCACATCCATATTGAATTTCATGCCTTCCATGAGAGAGCATCCAGAGGCTGCACCCAACCTGTCCAAGGGCGACAGCAGTCATGATCAGCCAGTACCCTTGGAGATCATGCCATCCCGCCTATACGCGGCGTACGGGAAAGAAACCTCGGCTGTCTCCTGCTTAAACCAGCAGTACTTGGGCCTGCGATGGGGCCGTGGGAAAGAAAAACAAGAGTACTAGAAAGATTACCACCGTCTTCCCCCGAACATAACGCACCCTAAAAATGAATGTAAACAAGACATATTTCCGGCCAGATACAGCCAAAATGAGGGTGCGTTGTGTTCGGGGGAAGAAGGTAGTCGGGTGAATTTGGGCGCTACTGTAGTGGCCGGTACATTTGCTAAAATTGCGGCTTGTATACGGGCACGACTTTAGGAAGTGTACTGGTGGACTTTAAACGTCTGATCCCACACTACACCAAGTAAAAATGAGAGTTTAGGGGGGATCCCACTTCTTTCCGTATGAGAGGGTTGCAGCACGGCTGCACGGCTAGTGGGAGGGTGTGAGGAGAGAGGGTGTGGAAACGGTTTCTATCGTGGCAACTCAGGAGTGATCGCTAGCACAAGAAGGCTTTGGCGAGACACCCGTTGCATCTGGGGAGACCAACGGCTTTTGCGAGAGAGCCGTCGCATCTGGCCATCTTCTAGCAGGAAGTTCATTCTAAGTGGTCGCTAGCACAAGAAGGCTTTGGTGACAGACCTGTTGCATCTGGGCACGTTCTAGCAGGAAGTTCATTCTCATTTTGCACATTGCGAAAGTAGTGCGGTGATTCCTATAAAACCTTCATCTCCTCCATCGCCAAAAACACTCTGAATGTGCAAAATGAGAATGAACTTCCTGCTAGAACATGGCCAGATGGACCTGCCACCTTCCACCGCCCAAGCCACTCTCGGGATGTGCAAAATGAGAATGAATTTCGTGCTAGAACGTGGCCAGATGCACCCGCCAAATTTTTGGCGAGAGACTGAGGAGAGCAAAGAGAGAAAAGCAGAAGACACGGAAAAACCCACACCTTTTCCACAAATTTCACATAAAAGAAAAGGGGAAAAAAAAAACAATGTCAGCAAGAAGTAAAAAGTGGGGTGACAAAAAAAAAAAAAATGTCAGCAAGAAGTAAAAAGTGGGGTGACAAAAAAAAAAAAAAAAAAAAAGGTGGCCTGACAAGAATCAGCTTCTCTTCTCTTACATTCGATGAACGGGCGACGGCCATCTGAAATCGGGCCTCGCTCCACTACTCTCCTCTACATATGCACAAAAGACAAAAATAATGGTGGTGTATTTTTTTATTTTTTTTTGATGGTGTATCGTTCCATGTTCTAGCTAAAGATTCACTCTCGTTTTGCACATTTCGAGAGTAGTGCGGAGCCCATCATCACCATTGAACTGACCGACCACATTGCAAGTGCACGTGTATGTTCTCAAAACGGCCACCACCAACCCCATCACAAGAACGAGCCCAATCAGTCGCCCCTTTCATTGCCCATAGCAAAGGAACAGGGGTGCATCCCTGCAAGGGGACGGGGGAATTAAGAGGACAGGGAAGCAAAGGGAAGCAAGGGGCAAGGGAGCAACGGGAGAGGGAGAGGAAACCACGGGACACGCAAGCAAGGGGGTTGGGAAGTCAAAGGGGCAGTTAAGCAAAGCGGCAAGGAAGCAAAGGTACAGGAAGTCAAAGCGACAGGGAAGCAAAGGGGCAGCGAAACAGAAGATAAGAAAGCAAAGTCCGAAAGCGAAGGGCTAGATGAAGAGAGGATAGTGAAGGGAAGGAGATGGTAGCAAAGAGATAGGGCTGGTAGGGAGACGGCAGCGAAGGGAGATGGTAGCAAAGGGTAAGGACACAAGATCGACGAACCAGGGACAACGAGAGAAAAGGAGGCCGATAACACCGAGGGCAACGGGAGAAAAGGAAAACAACAAAAACAGACAAAAAAAAAAAAAAAAACCCTTCGTGGTATGTTGTGAGGCAGCCGAAAGCTATCTTGCTTGTGCACAGCAAACCACAGATAAAGCCGACACATCCGTTAAAATCGGATCGATACAGAGAAGATTAGCATGCCCCCTGCGCAAGGACGCCACGCATAAATCGAGAAATGGTCCATTTTTTTTAAAATACAAATAATAATAATAATAATATCAATAAAAGCCGACACTCCCAAGGATGAGTGGAACAAGGACGACGGATTCATCCTCGGAGCCCGTGGACGTGCCGCACGAGTGTCTACCAGGGCCCTCAAAGAACGTAAGAAAGAAAGAAACACATAAGCAAAAAGTCGGCTCTTGCCTGTGAACACGAAACAACCATAGATAAAACGTGTTTAGTCAAAGCTTAGTCTATGCTTAGTCAAAGCTTCGTCATGTGCTACTTGGGGCGATGACTAAGCTTCGTCATGTGCTACTTGGGAGCGAAGTGTGCGGTGATTGCCAGCGTCCGTGTGGTGTTGTGTGTGGTGTGCGTTGAGTGTGGACACTACAGCCTTGCAGGGGTGGGGCGGATATCATGGCCGGTATGGTTCCGCTTTTGAACACCGTGTCCTGGCTGTAGTGGTTACGATACTCGGCTCTTAAGGCCAAGGTCGCCGGTGCGAGTCCGTGCTTGCACGGAGGGCCGAGGCCCAGAGGTACTGATCCAATGACATATGCATAGTCAAAGCAATGACATATGCATAGTCAAAGCTCAGTGAAAGCTTTTTAGTTACTCTAAGCATAGAACAAGCTTTGGTCTAATCTTTTACATGGACATGCTCTCATAGAGCTCAAGAACTCGCACATATTCCCCAAAGACGATCAGCAGGTGCAGCGCCTCCCACCGATAGATTGTAGCGACCAGAGAGGGACCGCCTACTACCTACCTGACGATCTGCACCCGAATAGAACGCCCGGTCATTATGCCTGTATTTGGCACACCTTTCAGCCCAGATAGGACGATAATTACCGGGCGTTCTATTCTTGTGAAGACGGTAGGGGGAGCTGCTCATTTCACTCCACGCAGGCCTTCGATCGTATTCAAAAACAATAATAATAATAATTAAAAAAAAAAAAAAAAAAAATCGCACATTTCCCCGACAGCCAACATGGTATAAAAAAAGTCGATTGTTGGCATACGCTATGTTCGTAGCTACTCCTACTCCATTGCCTCTATGACACCTGAGTCTGCACGTGTTTATGGATAGGTTCAGAGAATCTGATGATTTCCTCTTTCTAGAGCGCTCAAAGTGGATGTCAAGGGTGACAGATTCCCATCTGTATAACGATACGTTTTCAATCGGACTTCCTGCCGTTATTTTAAAAGATCAGTTTCATCCATTACATATGCTTTGGAGTCGATGCAATATATACCTATTACATACAATCCGTTACTTTTTCTTGGCCTTGTACATGGAAATAGATCGAGGGTAGTATCTTTTCTTTTCATCTTAATATCGGATCCGTTTTTTTTTTCAATCCGATCAGTTTAATCTCCGATCATCTTTTGTTTTTTTTGTTTTTTTAAATCTCTGATCATCTTAATATCGGATCAGATGACTTTAGATTTTGTTCCTGATGCTGTACACAGATTGCATACATTCCATGCCTTTCTCAGACTTTAGACGAAAAATAGATCAAATCGGTTTCTTTCTCCTTTGTGGAGACTACGCGGGTCCGCTGGAGTCACAAAAACGAATTATAATTATTGAACTATGGGCCATGATACAGTTTCAAATTGCAGTTCGGGCAACGTATACAACCCAGCTTTCTGGCCAGGTACGGTGCCCAAAGTGCAATCGCAAACCGTATCTTGCTCCATCATGATAGTGCAATTCTAACTCGTTTTTGTGACCCCACTAAAGTTAACCCCCCACCTTTCTTTTCTTGGAAAACAACAATGCATTGCTAATAGAAAAGTGAGCAATCCGAAAGCGAACAGTGCTGGGACCCCAATCAACAGTTTTTGGGACCACCACCAACTTCAATGCCACAAGTGGCTACCGGGGATTCCCACTCACTTCCAGGTCGTGACTTAACGGGTCCAAAACTGAAATTAGGGTTTGTAGGTTGAAATTTTACGGTTTTTTTTTGTTTTTTTTTTGTTTTTTTGGACCCAAATTGGAGGTTGGAATTTTACGTTCGTTTTTTTTTTTTTTTTGATGACCCTTGGGTCTTTTTATAAACGGCATGACAAGTCTAGAATGTTGCACCTCCGTTAATCTGCTCTCTTCAGTATCGCCATTGGATAAGCATCCAGAGGCAGACATGGCCACATCCAGACCGCTGCAGCTCTGATAACCCTCCAACCCTACAAACCGTGTTCTGATATTTTCCTGGAATTTTTCTGAAATTTATTCGAACTTTTTCTTAAATTGTTAAGAAATGATTTTGGAGTTTTTGCTAAATTTCTGTTTAGTTCAATATCTGATCCGATCAGTTTCGAATCCGTGTTCCATACGGCCAGATGAAATTAGGACGGATGATTTTTTGTTTTTTACTTATGCTGTACAGATGACGACACTACATTCTTTTTTTTTTTTTTTCCTGTAGAGAGATGACGACACTACATTCTACACCTCTCCTTTTCGTAAGTATTTCGCCTAATTCCTTACCTTTGTTGTTCCGTTTTTTTTTGGGGGGGGGGCATTTTTTTAATTGCCCCTCCCACTTCCATTTATTTGTGGTTTGCCCCTCTGATGGCCGACTTACCCTATCGCACCCCTGGAACAACGATTGAAGTTTCCAAAAAAAAAAGGGCATCGCTTGGGCCTGAAATATAACCCCTGGCGTCGTTTGGGCTTGAAATATGTTCAATATGCCCTTGCCGGTAGCGGTTCTAAATTTCCAATATGCCCCTGTAGCTCCCCTCTCAGGGGCAGAGGGAACCGCCGCGAGTGCCACCGACGGCCACAGTGGCATGGTGGAAAGTCGGACCCCTCACGGTCAGGGGCTTGCCGGCATAAAACTTCAGAGGCCCCAGGGACACGACAGGGTAAGTTGGCCGTAGGAGGGGCATACTGCACATAACTAAAAGTCGGAGGGACATTCAGAATTTGTTCCCTTTTTTATTTGACATTCCACCCGAATAGGACGCCCGTTCATTAACGCTGGATCTGGACTGAAAGTTGCCCCTAATGCAGCTATAATGACCGGGCGTTCTATTCGCGTGAAGACGGTAGCAGGCATCAACCACGTATAGTCGGACTAGTTCCTATTACATAGCAGGATTATTTATTTGCAACTGATTCCTTACAGTATCGACGAGGTGATCAATTAAAAATCTAACGGAAATAGTCTAAATCGAATCCCTACATTGAATATGGAGATCATTCTAAAAATACACCAAGCATAGTAAGTAACAACTGTTCTAATCAGTTCAATGTTTCTGACCCAATCAGTTCAATACCTTTGTCCGTTGTCCATCGGGCCGACTAATATTAGGTTACTTTTTTGTTAACTTCTCCGTCCTTGGTACCTACCATACATTCCGACTACAAAAAGCTTTCCCCCCCAAAAAAAAAAAAGGAATAGCAAAAGCGAGCGATCCGGTGGTTAAGGTTAAGTACCAGAGTCGGTAGGTAGGGTTACCCTCTACAGTCCTCGAGAAAAATCATTTGGCTTCCCCAATCCTCATAATCTACACTTGAGGGATCAACAAAAAGCGGAGAGGGCTACGGTTTAGAGTTACCGACTCTGGTACTTCTGCGGATTAACAGGGCTCCTCGTTTTCGAAAGCTGTCCGAACTATTCTGACTACCTACCTTCCTCCCCGAACACAACGTACGGTCATTATAGCTGTATCTAGACTGAAAGATGCCTCAAATACAGCTATAATGACCATACGTTGTATTTGGGGGAACAAGGTAGGGCGCTTAGAGGTAGTGATCCGTGGAGGATAGACAGCACGCAGAGAGGGTTGGGTGAGACGACCAAGGAGGGCAAAACAGAGAAGGAGGGGGAAAATGATACCTTTTTTACCAAGTTTTCATACTCATATCCAACAGCCACGTCAAAAACACGTCAATAGAAAGAGTGGGCTGACAAAAAGCAACTTGTCAAGGGGGGGAGCTTTAAAATTTCAAAAATAAGAAAAAATGAGAACAGGATAGGGGAAGAAAGGACGCCTTGCACGGATAAGTCAACGACTTGAACTGACGAAAAGGTCTAGGTGGGGGATAAAACACAAATGAGGGAGAGGGGGGCGGGAGGGGGGAAACACCGATTCGAATGAAGAACCACCTGAAAGCATATTCAACCACTAACAGGTTCACACCTTTGGCAGAGAAGTAATTCGGCGGACCGGTTTCACTAACAGATACCGAAAAAAGCACTAACGGACACACCTTTGGCAAAGATAAGTAATTCGGCGACTGCATCTTGTCCGGTTTCACTAACAGATACCGAAAAAAGCACTAACAGGACACCTTTGGTATAGACAGTCGAGTGCATGCTACGCACCTAGACAGTGCATCCGGGAAAACTCACAAAATCAGAACCACGCAAAAAATGAGAAATGGTCCCTAAAATTTGAAAAACAAAGTTTGCAAACTGACACACGCAAAAAATTCCATCATTCATCCTTTTCATTACCGTACCGAATTGACACGGAGCAAACAGACACACCGGGGGAATGTCGCACTACGATCAGATTTCGCACCTGCATCTGGTCCGGTTTCACTAACAGATACCGAAAAGCAGATCTATCGTGATGCCTACTCTCCACAAAAACATCCAGAGTCAATTCACTTCGCTAGCAACACCTCGCCCCGGGAACACATCGATACACCGGGAGCGAGATCCCACTCGGAAAAAAGATTAAGCTCCTGAATCTGGACACGTTGCACGCAGAGATGCAGAAAAGCAGATCAACCACTATTTCTGCACCTCTCCACAAAGGCGTCCACATTCATGCGTAAATCCAATCCTTTTGGATACGGGCAGCGCGACCTCACCCCAGGAACAACGAAAGAAAGGAGAACGAAATCCGAGACTAACAAAAACATCTCGTGCAGAAAAGCAAAAGCACTTCATACCAGAAAAACAGAAATTTAAACAAAAAAAATAAAAAGTTAAGAACACAACACTTCGTGCAGACACAACAATAAAAAAACAATTCTTGCCCCCCCCCCCCCCCCCCTCCCCCCCCCCCCCAAAAAAAAGCAGACCTTAAAAAGGATGAAGTCACAACACTGTCTGCCCAATACAAAAGATAAACAAACTCAGAGACGCACTGAACAGCAGTTAGTCCAGTACTACAAACCACGCGCAAATGCGCCAGAAGACCGACTTACAACAGTAAATTGAAATTGGCAAAAAATATATTTTCCCCCAACAAAACCCGCCGCCACCAACGAAATCTCTCCGCTCACATCGCCCGGTGAAAAATGTCTATTACAATCCTTGCGACGCACCCGCTCAAAGAGAGGACCTGTCCAACAACGCAACTCCTCTTAGTACCTGCAAAATACTTGAAAATAACTGATTACCCAAATCCCCCGCCGCCAACGAGACCTCTACTGTAGGCTCACACACAATTGACCTTCCACACTCGCGCAAGGAAAAGACTTCGTCATCATCGAAGTCCGCAATTCCGATCTCGAGAATCGAACACACGACCTCCCTCATGGGAGATCGCACGCTCAAGCAACCGGCTTGGTCATCCCTCGAAAGAAAGACAGTCCCAATAAATCAAACATTCGACGAATAAAGCCTACCAAAAGATAACAACAGTAGAGAGACACAGAGAGAGAAAGAGAGAGAGCATACATTTACTCGTAGATCCATGGGTTCTGGCAGCTCTGCCACTGGGACAGACCCTCGGGGAACCAGAGGGCGATCTCCCTCTTCGCGCTGTCAACGCCATCGCTTCCGTGAATAAGATTCCTTCCCATAATCAAGGCGTAATCCCCGCGAATGGTGCCCGGGGCAGACTCGTGCGGTTTGGTGGCACCGATCATCTTACGTCCTGAAGCGACCACATTCGGCCCCTCCCACACCATAGCCACAACCGGGCCAGAGCAGATATACTCAACGAGGGCGGGGAAGAATGGCTTGCCCACGTGCTCCGCGTAATGCCGCTCCGCCAACGACTGCTCCACGTCCATCATCTTCATTCCTCTCAGATAAAATCCTTTCTTCTCGAACCTCGAGATTATCTCGGCAATCAGCCCGCGCTGCACGCCGTCGGGCTTGATCATGATGAAAGATTGCTCCGCCATGGTGGATGGAAAAGAGAGAGAGAGCTCTTAGCGGCGGCGGCGATCGTTTGCACGACGAGCGTGGCTTGAACAGGCGTGGCGGATCGCCGACGCCTCGAAGACGATGCCGGGTCGAATCTTTGCTGTCGTGGTAGTGGTGGTAATGTTGGGTGATGCTACGAGTGAACACACCCGTTTTAAAACGACGGGCTTGGTGACCGACTTCGTCAGTGGCGGCGGCGGCGCCTGTCCCATTCAATTACCGGGTAAGGGCAGGAAGGCGCCGAACGAAGGCCCTCGCGGCGCCACTCACCAAATGTCCAAATCAGAAAGAATCTTCCGCTAGAACATGAACAGATGCACCCGTCATATTCACATTTGGTAGGTTGAGTGGTGCGGCGCAGGCCCGAGGGCGGGACTCGCCGTAAGTCGGAGGCAAGAAAAATGCGAGGGCATCTTCGCAGAGCACGGGCAAACATTTGTCCGTTACTTGTTGCCGCATTATGGACCATTTCTCGATTGGTGCGTGTCATCCTTGCGCAGGGGCAATGCTAATCTACCCTCCTCTGTATCGTTCCAATTTTAACTGATGTCCCGAAGGACCTTGCCATATTATGCAGGAACGTGCATTCATTTTTTTATTTTTTTTTATTTTTTTTTCCCTACATCCTGCGAGACGCCTACGGTCCTGTGGTGGTACGAGAACCAACAGGATCGAGGCCTCTGGGTGGATGACTCCAGTCTCTTGGTGGGGAGCTTCACCTGCTGGAAACCGGGTCAGGCGTCCCTTATAACAGAACTCAGGTGAAAAGGATTACATCAATGTGGTGTCCGGGAGCATTACCCGGCTCTGCTTGAGCTAGCAAGAGAAGGGAGCATTATGCAGGAACATGCATTCATTTGTTTTTCGTTCGGTGAGTGCCCTGGCTAGGCCTTAGGTCTCTAGCGGTTTTTTTTTTTGTTTTTTTTTTAAATGGGCCCAGTGCCCAAGGCTCCAATTATGAATTTGATTACCACACTCCTCTTCCTATTAGGGCTGGAAGAGCCTCAGCCACTGCTGCCTCAGTGAGGAGTAGGTCTATCGTGGGCCATTTCCGTCATACGCTGTCTTTTTCGGGCCAGTCGGGGAAGGGCTTTTTCCATCAGCTCTAGGTGGCGCTGGGCCTTATCGCCCTGGTGTTCCGTCGCGGAAGGGCCGTCTCATCATTTAGGCTCGGTAGGGCTACACAGGGCAGGCTATTAGTCCGTAGTTGGAAAGGGGTCAGACCCGTGGACTTGTGGGGTGTCCCCCGGTGAATAGCCAGAATATGGTCCACGATATCGGGCCAAGGCCTCGTGTCACTTGCCGCGATATTGCGTCGCAGGGCGGTCTTAATCACTCGATTGTCGTTCTCTACCAGTCCGTTGGATTGCGACATGTGGGGAGCAGTATTGCGAATGGAGACACCATGTAAGGCCAGATTCCTCAAAACTTTCCCTCTAAATTATGCCCTGTTGACCGTCATGATCTCCTCGATGTCCTGGTGCATCCCGAGAAAACGGTTAACGTATCGCGCGATTTCAGCTGCCTGTTGCGTCTTACACGGATAGGCCTCGATCCATTTCGAGAAATGGTCTACGAAAACCAATAGAATTGAATACTTGCAACTATTAGGTCCAAGGGGAACGATAGTATCTGTGGTGTCCATACTAACCCTCTGGAATCGCCGTTCGACTACGGTAGGCACTATCGATCTAGGCGGCTGAATCGGTGCCTTGTCAGTGGCGCAGGCCTGACAATTTCGGACGATGAATTTAACATCATCGCGAATATTGGACCAATACCATTCATTCTTGTCAATCGCCGCCTCTGTAATCCATACGGCAAAGTGAGTCGTAGTCTCTTTATGTGCCGACTTAACCCCGTCATACCTTACAAATGGATGGGGCACGACCATTCAAATTTCACTCCCGTCCGTTTTTCGCTTTTCTAACCATTCGTCGTTCCATCGATAGTCTCGTGCCCTCTCATTAGCCCTTCTACGGTCCTCCTTCGTAAAGTCTCGGAGGGGGTTCCCAACCACCGTAGCTATCAGGACGACATTTGTCCATACCTCGGCTCTTCTAAGCCTACGGGTCTTTTCTATACCCTCCGACGTGGCCTCCAGAAAGCGGGCTTTTGTAGGACTTTTGTCGGATCGACACAAGGGACACATCCAGGCTTTGTTCGAGTTTCGATACTGAATGCAAGAACCATGGGCCCTAGAGACACAGTGCCGACAATCTACCCATTCGACATACCCTTCCCCGCTGGGACACATAGGGACCGAATAAACTATCGAAATTGCCTCGCAAAAATAGCAGAATTTGTCAGGTGGGGAGGGGAACGACGAAATTGAGAGAGGAGAAAAGGGAGCCCCAGGGTTACCTTTGTCACCCATCGCCACGTGCTATTTCTTGTTGCGAGGAAGGACTGTCACTTGTCCGTATCGTGACCCGCTGACTGGTTCTGGTTCTCTCCACGGAGTAATCTCTTCGTCTTTAACAACCTTTGTCGCGCGGTGCAGTCGTGTCAATCCGTCCGCGTTCCTGTGCCTCTCCGTCTTTCGATGAACGATGTCGAAATCGTATTCTTGCAGCCGTACTGCCCAACGTTCAATCATGCCTGTGTAATTAGTGAGCTTATTGAAAGTCAGCAGGGGCTCGTGGTTCGTGACGAGGAGAAACTTTTGTCCGTATAGATACGGATGAAAGTGTTGAATTTCCCAAACTGGGGCGTAACATTCTCCTTGAGGAGACGAATCGTTCCTCCTCTCGTCCGGTATGGTACGAGACGAGTATTCAATAACGTGTTCGCGACCTCCGTTCCCCTTCTACGCCAGGATAGCGGAAATCGCCTCAGGCTACCAATCCGTGATGAGTATGAATTGCTTGGCCGGGTCCGGTCGGATCAAAATAGGCGTCGTGGCCAAGGCTTCCTTTAGAGCGTTTAGGCCTGTTCGCACTTCGCGTCCCAGTTAAGGGGTCATGCGATAGCGGCGAAACCCTTGATAAATTGCCGATAGTATGAGGCCAGCCCCAAAAAAGCTCGAACTTGCGTCAATGACGTGGGAGTCGGGGCGTTTCGAACGGCCGCAACTTTTCTTGAATCGGGTCGTAAGCCTCCCCGAGTTATCATGTAGCCTAGGAACGAGATCTCGGAAAGGAAGAACTCACCCTTTTCCAGCGCAATCTTGAATCCGGCGTTCCGTAAGGCTCCTAGTGTCCATTCGATATGTTGTGCGTGCTCGTGGAACGATTCTGAATAGACCACGACATCGTTCATATACACAATGGCGCAGAAATTGATCATCCCTTGAGTCAGTCGAGTCTTGTTGACGAAGTTTTGAAATGTTACATTCATCGCTCTCTGAAATGTAACCGACGCATTGCAGATCCCTATCGGACGACGAATCCACTGCCATGTGCCCTCGAATACTACGAAGGTCGTCTTTGGCCGATCCTCCTCACTAACTAAAATGTGATGAAATCCGTGGCGAATATCAAACTTACTAAAATAATTCGCACACCCAATCGCATCCAACAAATCATCAATCCGGGGAAGGGGATACACATCCTTGATCGAAATATCGTTCAATTTTCGGTAATCAATGCAAATACGAATCGACCCACTCTTCTTCGGGACTAAGACCACGGGAAATGACCAAGGTCCGGTTGCTGGCTCGATCCATCCGTTAACCTCGAACTCTCGGATCCTTTGTAGCGCAGTTTTTCTTTCTGCGAAAGAATATCGGTATAGCTTACAGTGGATCGAGGGATGAGTTCCGGTCTAAATCTCATGTTGAATGACTAAAGATAATCCAATATCCGTATCCGTTACGCTAAATTAAATGGTCTCTTGATATTAATTCAGGATATCCGTAATCAGTCGATGGGTTTCGTTAGGTACATACTGAGGCACATGCAATTCGTATGGTTTTCCATGTATGGTAACCGCCACGTGTTTTGTGTTCACTATGTGGTCATTCTCAGTAGGGGGAGCAAAAATGAAGGAGTTATCCGACTGTCAGGAGAACACGGTGATGACTATCTGAGCGTCTTCTTCCCGGATAGCCACGTGTTCTTCCAAGGTCACACGACCACTAATATCTTGCTAGGAAACCGACTTTTCGACGATTTTAACCCCAAACTCGTAAAGCATAGAGTCATCGTGCCCAGGGGGTTCCAAAGTTTCGCTTTCGGCCCCTAAGTGTAATAATCGCATTTCCTTATCGGGTGACAGTAAGGAACGAGGCAGCCCTGAGATGTCGCAAAACGCCTTTTTCTCTCGGTATCTCTAGAGAAGTGGGGTCGTGGCTTCGTACTGGGTTCGAGGGGGTTCCAAAGAGTCAATCATCTGGGATACTTGTACGAGGGGTTCCCCAAAGATCAAAGTCCGGGTCCTTTGCAGGTTTCTTTCCGTAAGGACGAATGTTTAAGCAGCCTTCTGTTGGATTGGATAGCGAATCAACTGTCGGATTGTATCGGGATCGGCTTCATTTTCGCTATTGGACTCGCTGGGGGAACTATGTTCCTCATCCTCGTACTGGAATTTCCGAGTTGGTTGCCCCCAGGTGATTACTCGGAGAGCGACTCCGGGAGTCGGAGGAATTTTCTGAGTCGGGGGCATCATGGTCCATAGAGTTAGGCGCATTGGAATAACATATGGTTTCGCGTCTGTACTTCGTAGGATTACCGATCATCGTTCGAAGTCCAGATTGGCCTGCAGTGCGACGAGCGCCGGTAATCCCAGAAGTACATCATAGGTATTAACATCCAATACTACCACATCTCCTAAAGCATGAATCTTTCCCAACCGAAAAGCGACATTCGTCATTCGACCTACTGCTTTTATCTTTTCTTCATCCGTCGAGACAAGATGGTATTTCTCGGGTAACGTGATCAAATATTTCCGCCGCCCTGCCTTCTCCACAACCCTCGGTGATATGGCCAACACAACTGCTCCTGAGTTGATGACAACACTATACGGGGCTCCCCACACTTCGATATCACATTCCGCGGATTTCCACGGAATGACTTTAATGCGTAAGAAATGATCGTTCTTTTGAATTAGTCCCAACCGTCCTGGGTCTGATGTGCTGGGCTTTTCGAGCTTGTCATCGGGAGCTGGGGTCTTCCCTTTCGTCATTGTCAGTTTGCTAAGAGCGAACCGTTTTCTGTTTGCCTTGCAATGCTGCAACATGCGTTCACTAGCCTATTCAGATATAGACAACAAATGGTCAATTGGTAATGGAATCCGGTGGTCTAAGGCCCGAACAATGTTTAAAACATCGATTTCCATTGTTACGAAGGAAGGACTGTCTGACTCCATTTCGTTGGGGGAAGGTCCCCATTCGGCCACTTCCTTCCGCTCATCCGCCGGTCAGATGGTTCCGATCATCCCTAACCTTGGATATCCTAAGGCAATATATTGATCAAGCGAGATAAGTTTCGCTGCTTCCTCGGTAGTAGCTATCGTGCTTCCCCCGCCTTCTATTTCTTCAAGCATCATTCCTACTCTTCCTAGACCGTTGGCCACTGGCGCAGCGGCCACAGGAGCAACCCCAACTCGAGCTTGCGCAGGCCGATGTGGGCAGTCCCGGGCGATATGGCCCGACTGATGACACGTGTAGCAAACACTCAGATTGGCTGCAATCCCTCCGACAGGTGGAGGGGGAGCGGTACCTTGTGCCACAAAGGCAGCCCTAACAGCAATAGGGCGCATCGATTGCATCAAGGATTCCATTTGAGCGTTAAACTCTCGTTGTTCCTTTTTGCTTTCATGTATTAGACCGATCAAAGTCCGGGTTAGTTCTAACATTGCGTTTGGTTCACCGCCCCTGCTCATTGTATCAGGAGGGGGTGCAAGAACGGGTACGACAGGTACAAGAGCGGCCACCGCAAGTATTTGCAAGCCCGCGGTTACATCTGCCTCGGGCTTCTTGGTTACGATGTGTTCCAAACAAGTAACGGGACCAGAGACAAAACCCATGTTTTCGAATATAGTGCAGCCAGCTCGGCCCGTGCTCTAGCTAACTTTGAGGAGTCTCCCTCTCTAGGATAATCTTCCGAGTCCCCTTCTAGGAAGCTGGCAACAAATTTCCGCTCCATTTTTTCTGCCGCAGACATAATCTGCTGCAAAGTATGGTTGATCGGGGAGAATTGTTTTCGCAATTTCGCCCTCATGGTCCTGCTGTGAAACCCATCGATGAATAGATCCCTCCCGACTTGTTCCCCTCGCCCGGTTTTGACAAACATCCTATAAAATCGGTTTCGGTATTCCGTGACAGACTCGAGTGACTTTTGTACTCCATCTTTGATCATGAACAAAGCTTGCTCCGGATGAATGTAGTCAAATCAGTTCAAGAAATCCCATTCAAAAGTTGGGAGGTCTACCCAAACGTAAGTGTTAAACCAATGGTGTGCGTCCCCTCCTAATCTGGCGGGGATGTTGATCCGAGCTTCGTCGTTGTCATACTGTTGTGCTCGTAAGGTAGCTAACCACGCTCCGACTACGTAATGTGCAGGATCAAAAACATACAGATCAGGCGGAGCCATGGGTGCTCAAGGCCGCGGAGCCGGGTTAGGCGCCGGGTTCTGGTTTTGGGCGGTTCACACCCGGTTGAGCGTTCATAGGGGCTGCCCATCATCCAACCGATTTACTCCTTGTTACCACGGGATCGCGTCGTGGCGCGTTCCGCTGTCTTGGTCGTTCTCTGTTCGCCAGATCGCTCTGCGTGGGTTAGCCTTTGTATTAGTTTGGAAGTCTGCCACGTGTCGGCTCCGATACCAACCTCACGCCCAGCGCGACTTCCTGATCGGAGTGGGATGGGGGCACAGAAGTGCGAAAAAGGGGTATGCCAAGGATTTTAGGAAAGTGGGGGTGGAGTCCCAGGTCGGAACTGAGATTTCCCGGGCCTCCCGAGCCTGTGGCAAATTTCGGGGGTATAGGCGCAAAGAGGTTGTGCACAGAAAGGAAGCTACTGATGTCGTGCAGCATAAGGCAGATGGCATGCGTAGTGCATCTCAGGCTAAAGATTGGGGACACTTTTCCACGATCACAGTATTGACAGATCTAAACACTCGTGCATTCTTGAGCAAAACCCCAACAACATTGCCCCTGCCAACGAACTCAATTTTCAAGCATTAAAGAAATGGGAATCACCATCTCCTCTGGTTTCGCCTTCATGGCTGGTCACGCGGTCCGACCAATTGTCGGCGCCCCTCGGCTTCAGTGCGGGTTCGCCGAGCGAATGCCGAGGCTTGATAGGTCTGGTGCCGCCGACACTTTTCGCATGGTAGTATGCGGGGCCAATAGCGGGCTATGGAATTCCACCGCACCACCGTGAGTTGGTGATATGGAAGGAGGAGGTGGAAGGGAGGGAAACTGGTAGTAATAACGACGAACCCGGGGGATATGAAATATTGCGTGTTATAAGTATTCGGGTAATCAGGGCCCCTAGGATCGTTAGTTATGGCACAGTGAAAAAACCTTACACACAATCGATCGCTTTCTGTCTAACAGGGGAATTCCGGATTTTTTAAGTTCCCTCGCTGTTTGAGTTGTTCACCTTCCCAGTATTCGCGGTATTCCGGGTCCCTCAAACTCTCACGATCAGACATCCAAAAGAGAAGTTCCGCAGCCATATCCGTTTAGAAAGCTCGGTCCCCTGCATCCTTGTGCGGAGTTCCAAGCTGACTCACCCAAACGAGCGCGTACGTAACGACTTGGTTTCCTCGAGGTCGCGGTCGTACGCGGGCGTGTACGTGAGAAACAGGGGGTTGGTTCAGCGCGTCGATCACATTCAACATGAATGTAGATATCTTATCCCTGCGGCGTCGGGTGAGATCCGATCATTACATATCGTATATGTGACAAAAAGGAAGAAAAAAGAGAAAGGATCGTCAACTTTTTATAGCACTCTTTGAAAGTTAACGACTAAACCAAAACATCCATAATTGAGCGTTTTTAATTATATTTGAGCGTGAGCAGTAGATAGAGTCGGAACGGACATCGCAAAGCAAGATTGAAAATCCGAAAAGGTCGCTAATAAAGAGGACTCACATCCACTCCATGCATACATACAAGATATAAACGATAAGGAAAATCCGAGACGATTTACAAAAGAAATCCAAAAAGAAGGCCGTGATAAAATCGGCCATATCTGGATCCAAAATTATACAGATGGCAGGGGAGAAGAAAGGAACAACGAAAAGAACCTTATCCCACGCCCACACAACTTTTTTTTTTCTCTCTCTCTCTCTCTCTCTCTCTCTCTCTCTCTCTCTCTCTCTCTCTCTCTCTCTCTCTCTCTGTCTCTGCGTGCGTGCGAGTGTGCAAGTGTGCG
>BFEA01000120.1:3134608-3144896 GCA_003427395.1 Chara braunii
TTTTTTTTTTTTGTTGGGGGTGGGGGAAGTGGGGTTTCCATAATTATTTGTATGGGGTTATAGGGGTCGGGGTTGCCATTGGGGGCGTGGGTGGAGGTATTGCACCCGTAAAAAAAAATAAAAGTGAAGTCTTTGTCGGGTGACACTCCACAACCCTACCCAAACAGGCAACTTGAAACTTCTGATCTCGCGAGTCCCATGACTGCTCGCACCACTCCCAAACCTGGGCACGTTTCACATATTAGTTATATCACATATTTCAGGCGCGGATGGTTTTCGAGGACTTTGGGGTTGGAGAGGGACTCGGTTGGGGAATTTTTTAGGAGGTGTTGTCATTCACATTGCCAGGGTCGAGGGGCTCGAATAGGGAAACGTTTGAGGCAATGTTGAGGATGGCTTTGCCAGGGTCGTCATTCGGGCTTCAGGAGGGTTGCATGGGTGTTACTAAGGATTGCATAAGAGGCCAACGAAACACACGACGAAACAAGTTCATGACTGAATCAAGACTTAATCAAGTTTATGAGTTCAAATAATGACAATATTGAAATTTAAAGCATTGAGTCATTCACCATTATCTGTGAGTAACATTCATTGCAGAATTTCGAAACAAGAACACGAGAGGCCAACGAAACACACAGTGAAACAACTGCACCGTAAACACAGAACAATAAAAGAAGCATGGAGACTGAACTCAGTGAAACAATGTATGAAGAAAGTGTGCAATCATCTGAAACATTGATAGAAAAATAAAAGGAACAACAACAACAACAACAACAACAACAACAACAACAAACCTGTATACCAACACATATGATGATCATGACGACCTGTACCTACTGCACCTATGAACACATGACCTAATGTGAAGAACTAAAGGTACTATATACAATTACAAAATGGAGGACAAAATAAGACTAATGGTGGGACTAAACATCGTCGTTGTCCACAATGTCCTTCCTCTTCCGCTGAGGTGCCACACCTGTGATACCATCCCCATCACCCGTGCTACCTACTGGTCCGTGCGCCGTGTCCGGAGCATGAATCCCTCCCTGTATTGCTGCCTTAACCCCGCCCTGTACTCCAAAAAGGTCATATACGAAAACCTTCTTCCGTTGGTCAGCATGCATCTCCAGGTCCCCGATTCCCAGCCAACGGGTGTCTGTGACACATGCTGCCTCGTCAATGCCCTCACATCCTCCCCCAATATACGACTGGCCATGCTCCTCCCAAAGGGGCAACTGTGCTCATCGTGCTCATCCCTGCTAGTAGTGGAAGTCTGCCCTCCAGCATGTGGCATCATTGCCTCAGCAGGTGCGCTCATGGGCTGCTACGTCCCCCGGGTAGAGGCCCCGTAGCGCCATCCTGCCGTGTCCGCGACAACGTCCCCACCCAATACTTCCTAAGTCCGCGGATGTAAACCAGCTAACTCAGGCTAACTCGACCTCATCTGGTGGGTTACCCTCCTCACAGTACTAAGACTTTTTCCTACTCTCATCTCCTTCTTCTGTGACTTGGGAGACAGAGACTCCTCACCAGGTGCCGATGTGGGATTCAGTGTCAGGCCTGGACCCTCAACATGTGTAGGCGGGATGACGTATGTCGTAGACGATGGCACTGACGGGTTGCACGACACATAAGCTAGGACCCCTGCCATGGCCCTCCTTGATGCCTCATCCATCCGTCCGCGTCGATCTGTCCGCAATGGTTCTTGTCGTACATGCCACTCTAACTCCCCCGCTGACAAGGCTCCTGCGGATGGCAATACACAAACACCCTGAACTGGTGATGGAGGTCCGTCGCCTGCTTCCCCACCAACAACACCGCTACACTCAACCTTTGCATCCTTCGCCGTACGATGACCCTCACCATCACCCGTCTCGAGCATCCGTTCTGCAAGTGCCCTCGCCGCAATACTGTGTGTCATCTCGCAACGCTTAGCCAACTCCAACGCCCTCTCCCTCTCCTCGTGGTCGGTCATGTCGTGGTCCGACTTTGGCACTTGCTCCTACACAGGTCGGCACTCCCCATCATCCCCTACTAGATGCTCATGGTGCCCCAACGAACCCTCTGTCTCCTCCTCCGCCTCCCGCAACATGTTGCTACTGATGTCACCCACGTTGTATGAAGGCATCCCTTTAAGTATCTGATTGATGGGCGAAGCCCCTACGTCTGCACCACCACTACCACGCTCCCTAGCGACATAACAAAAATGACATCACTAAAACTGATATCAAATTGTGCAGACGCGACACCAACCTGTGCAGACGCTGCACCAACCTCTGCAGACGGGGCACCAACCTGTGCAGAGGCGACACCAAGCTGTGTGGACGCGACACCAACCTCTGCTGACGCGACACCCAGCTCATCCCAGTGCACCGTACGAGTGGAAGATGCAGACTCTCACCTCGTCTGTCCACCCCCAGCACGGCCTGCACCACCTACGTGCCCCGCAACCCCAACACCAGCCCCGCTACCTCCTGTGCCGGCACCACTCCATTGGTCATCACGACGTCTATCGGACCTCCGTAAAACGCCCGCTGGCTGCATACCATCGGCGCCCTCGTCGTCGTCGTCACGTGGGCGTGTTGGTGAATAGCCGGGATCATCATCGTCCTTACTGCTGCCCTCGTACCCCCCCCTAACATCATCGCCCTCGTCGTCATCCTCCTCAACATTCCCCCCACTTCCTTGCTTGCCATGTTCACGACGATCCGTCGGAGGGGGCAGAATCATGCCCCCGACTTGGTCCTCAGGGCCTCGCAGTGGAACGTCACGAGGAGTCAAAGGTCGAGGTGGAGGGGGAGGCGACGCAAAGGCTGTAGTAAAACCATGCGTCCGAGGAGGCGTCAACTCGGTGAGAGGAGCGTCGTCACGATCCTCATCAGACCCTCCGTGCTCTGACTCCACCGCAAGGTCGTCTGGATCGGACCATGGCTCCGCCTCAATCGAGTCTTGAACCATAGGATCAGACTCAGGATCGTAGACGGAGTCCTGCTCGATCGGCATGAGCACGGTAACGCAACAACCAAAATACGTTTCAACGTTGGGTGATGCCTTCGAAAGGCGATCCCTCTGCCCGCGCTGCATGTGCTGGTCATGCTGCGCCTTTGTGACTCGGTCGTCGGGCCGAACACCCTCATCACGAGGCGGAGGAAGAGCCTCCTCTGCCTCCTCCTCATCGTCCTCCCATGGCAGAACATACCCTGAACCCCTCCCCTGACAACGAATCAATCTCAAGTTGGTGGAGATCTCCACCAATCGAGTGAGCTTGATGAAACCAAGCCTGTTACGCCTCTTCACCTGAACACGCTCATGGACGGTCCAGTTCCTCTCCGCTGGAGCAACGCATGTCCATGTGTGCGTCAGGTGAATGGAGTAAGTCTGAACGAGAGGGACCCCATCACCGTGTTGCACCCACCCCTGCCCGACCTGCGACGTCTCCTTCTCCCCTCTGCAGGAGGCCGCATCCTTGTCACCATCAACCCCTCCATCATACGTCCAATCGCCCTCCCGAATGTGGAACTTCGCCAGCTGTGAGCTCAAGGTCTAATACAAAGCCTCGTCATTGCCAGTCTGCTGCCGGAGGTATCGCAGTGCCTCCTCATCCAATGTCCTATCGTGCGCGCTCCGCCTCGCCGCTCCGAAAAACGTGATGCTCCTCTGATGCGGGTTGAGGAGGTGGGCCATGCAATGTGTCGGCTCCAACATATGATTCACCCGCGCCTGATAAGCCTGAATGATGATGTGGAGCTCCTCCTTTGTCGTTCTCTTCAGTTTGGCCTTCACCACCCTATCAACCATGGTAAGCCCCCACGACCACATGCGAGTCATAACGCGCCCCCTTACATCCAAACGACGTAGCAACTGCATCAGAGGCGTCATCACCTCCACGATGTCCTCCACCTGCTCCCAAAATGGCGCATACCGCACCTAATGACGCACCCACTTAGCCTGCAAGAAAATGGAACTCCTCCATGCAGTCCTCAACCAATCATCGTTCACCATCAATGCCTCCAGCGCTCGACGACGATCCAACAACCTCTCCAACATCAAATAGTGAGTGGCAAGCCTCGTCTGTGCGGGGTACGCGAGTTCTCTGCCTCGACGGTGAGCCGGTGCAGGTGCAGTGCTGGAACTGGGCGCGGCTACGGAGGCGGAAGATGGGCGTGCGGCAGAGTATTGTTGATAAAGGCTGGGAGCAGCCCCATGCTCTCTGATGAAACGCACAACCGCTCGAGCCTTGATGATAGTGTCCTCCCCTTTTCCAATCTTCTCATTTGTGCCATCCTTCGCGATGCCTGACAACAACAAGTTGCAGACATGAACCGCACAAGGAAGCCAAGTGATGCGGCTGTACTTGAGCTCCTCCTTCGCGAGGAGCTTAGAAGCAGTCACATGTGCCAGTGGGGAGTCCGTGCAAATGGCGTCGACATTGTCAACGCCGAAGTGGTCGAACAGGTCCTTCCATCGCTCGACTACAGCCTCTGCTGTTTTCTGAATAGCACCGTCCCGCTACACCGTCTTGAAAAGGTACGCTCTCGTGGGTCCTGCGACAAGGAAGTTAACGATCTGGTCGCTCGTGATGGACTTGCGACCATCCGTGAGGATGGTTGCTCCCGTCACCGCAACGTCCGTGCGGACGGCTACCGCCAAGTCCGCTACAACTCGCTGCTGATCAGGGATGTCGTCAACGGAAATGACACGATGTGTGGGCAACGCAGGGTGTGCGTACGACGGACACTCAAGCAAGTACTTCCTTAGTCTCTTGTACTCTGGCCTCCTCGCCGCCTCGAATGGAATGCCGCTCACATAGAACCACTGCAGGAAGTAGTTGTAAAAATATCGTTGCCAGACCGGATCGAAGGCCTCGTCAATCGAAGTCTGTCAAAGGACAATGCTCTTCGTCGGTAGTGGGGGTGCCGGCGGAGTCTCCGTGACAGTCTTTTTTGCCTTCCTCATTCTCTTCTTCGATCCCCTTGCCTCCATCATTGCTCTTGCAGCCCCCTAATGGCCACGTCGCCCACCAGCCATCAGACCCCCATCAAGAGAGGCTCCAATGTCCACGTCGTTATCGTCATCGTCGACCTCGTTCGGAGTACTGTCCTCGTCGACGGCCTTCCCCCCCCTCATCTTGCCACCCGCACGCTCCTCCTGTCTTCGCACGTCCATGGCCGACATATCACTGTTGTCGTCCTTCTCTCGACCCTTGACCGCCCTCCTCTCGTCCTCGTTGTCCTCCTCCTCCCCCGCCTGCACCCTCCCTAAAGTACATCTCATGTCTCGGAACCCACAAGACTTGAGGAAGTCCAGGATTTTCCGATAATGGCTCCAATCGAAGGTGTATGTCGTCGTAGGGTAGGACCCCACAGGATGGCGGCAAACGGTTTCGGAAGTCTTCTACTTCCAGTCGACTGCCCACCACCAACGGAGATGATGAAACAGAGGGGACCCCACCGCCACCGCGAAATGTTGCTTTTGCTTCGGAGGCGGTCGTCCAAAAAGGAAATTCCAGGGCAGTTTTCCTTTTTGGGGAAGGTTGGGACCTGGAAGGCCATTCCAGGTCCCTTGCCATTGGTTGTAACGGAAGGGTTGCGACTTCCGTCCACATGTGCCGGAGTACGCACCCGGGAGGTAGGTAAACAGACCGAATTTTGGAAAACGGGAATTCAGGGCCACGTAGGAATAAAGGGGCCGCGAACCAAGTGGAAACGGTCGGCCAACGACTTCTGCGGCGGCAAAATCCATATGTGGGGTCTCGGAAGTTGCCTCCGGACTTCTGAAACCGTTTGCTGCCGTCCTATGGGGTCCTACCCTTATTCCATATCTCTGCCAGCTGCTCCACTGACACTTTCAGGCAGCTGTTCTTGATGGTGAAGTGCGCAGCTGCCTTCGCCTGACTGTCGTGAAACCCCTGGCCACACAGTTTGCACTCCATGAGGAAATTCCCATTGGAGTTCGGCAGCGTTTGGCCCTTTGTGATCCACTTGAACCCGCAAAACTTGAGCTCCGCCACCCTCGGTTTGTTCTAACTGACGGGGACAAACGGCTGGTCACCCCTCCCTTTCCTAGGCCCCATTGTCAACAGACCACAGGCAGCCAAATAGAAAACCGCTCGGCCACAAAAGAAACACCCCCTCAACCGGCCCTCTCTCTCTCTCTCTGAGCGAAATAAGAAGAAGAAGAAGAAGAAGAAGAAGAAGAAGAAGAAGAAGAAGAAGAAGAAGAAGAAGAAGATGATGAAAAAAAAGAAGAAGAAGGAAGATGAAAAAAAACACGAAGACAAATTTCAAAACGCCGAAAAAGACGAAGAAGAAGAACTTCAAGATGAAAAATGATGATGAATTAAAAAAAAAAAAAAGTGAACAAAAAAATGACGAAAAAAAGAAGGAGAAGAAGAAGAAGAAGAAGAAGAAGAAGAAGAAGAAGAAGAAGAAGAAGAAAGAAAAAGAAAGATTTCACGTGTCTTCCATGATGTTTTTGTCGGGCTGGCTGCTTGTACCACCCCCTCTAGTAGTGGTCATTGTTTTTTGTTAAAAAAGGAAAACGGAAAAAAAAGGTTGGAATTGTATTTTGTAGGCCTGAGTACTTTAGTTAGTCTCGTGCTTCTAAGTAGCGATTTTGTTTTATCCTAACAGTTTCGCCCCCTCCTCTTTTCTATTCTTTGTATTGTCTAATGCTTGCCGGGGATAAGCAACCCGACTGGAGCCTCCCAGAATATATCCAGGTTTTTTTCTTCCATAGAACAAGGGGAATTTTCAAAATGTCCCTCGACTTCTGTTTATTTGCGGTATGCCCCTGCGACGGCCGACGTACCCTGTCGTGCACGTGGGGCCTCTGAAGTTTCCTGCAGGCCCCTGCCAGTGAGGTGTGCAACTTTGCAGCATGCCTCTGTGCCTGTTGGTGGCACTCGCAGCCATTCCCTTGGCCCTGGAGGGGAGGTACCAGGGCATACTGAAAATTTGGAACCGGTACCGGTAGGGGCATATTGGACATATTTCAGGGCCAAACGACGCCAGGGGTTTTTCGGAAACTTCAATCGTTGTCAGAGGAGCGCGACAGAGTAAGTCGACCGTCAGAGTGGCATACCGCAAAATAAATGGAAGTCGGAGGGGCATTTCAAAAATTTTCCCTAAAAAAAAAGAAAAGCCTTGGGAATAGGACTGGCAAATTTCTCCACATCTGGCCCTAAGCTCCAAACCTTGGCACCACTACAACCTAGTTGGGGTGTTTTGGGCACAGCCACCAGCATCTCTGATATCACAGCAGGACTTGTGGATCCACTCGATTCGTTGGTGTGTTAAACTGCAAGTACACGATCCCAGCCTTGCAGTCCGAAACTTTTTGCCAAGAGAAAATGAGGCCGAAACGTCAACGCTGGACCCCCGTTGATAAATTGAATCGGCGGTCACGTTTTCGTTTTGCACCTCCAGAATTTGAGGTGTTAGACCTGCGGCCCAGGTGCCCATATACTGGTGCTTTAAACTAAGGGCCTCGCTGCACTGTGACGAACCGCTTTCTGTAACGCGCGATTTTCTGCGCGGTTGCAATGAGGGGTCCTAAGCTGGGAAGATTGGGCCAATTACGGGAGATCGAGATCGGTGGAGAATTGCATCAGTGTCCTCGCTTTTTCGTCCTTTTTCGTCGTTTCTTTTTCGAATGGCCAAGCACGGGATCGGGTGTGTCTTGGGACGGCCGGTGGAGTGATTGGTCGGATGGATGTCTCGCGCGCCACCACGCGCACGATTAATAAGGGTTGACGTCGTTTCTTTCAGTTCGATTTCGATATTTTGGGCGCGGACATCGCGCGGGAAATTGCTTCGTTCTTTTTGAAATTCCATTTAAATCTTTTTCGAATTTTGTCAAGCCCCCGATGGCTCTCGGAATTTCGGACTTTCCTTCTGGAATTCGTGCTTCTTTTTGCTTTTTCGCATTAGATAGGAACTTAGGAATTTAGTAATTAGGATTTTTCCTGCTGCGCAGCGCCTTTTGTCTACGCGCTTCTTCATGCGGCCGCAACGGTACTTTGATTAGTGGGAGCCCTTAATCGTGTGTGTAACTGTAATTTTGGGCGGGCGCCATTGTAACTGTATCTTTCTTTTTGCACTTCGTCTCTCCCGCCCTCCCTCTCTTTCTTTTGCTGAAATTTTGTAAGCTGCGGCTTGCATGCTCGGATCGATGCGTGGAGAAGGGTTACGTCCCCCACGCCACGGCCGATCATGCAGAACGCAGGCGTTCCCTCTCTAATCCTCACTCTAAGTCCTGGTAATTCCGTGTTCTTCGCGCATGCATGCACGCTATAAATTTCGGCTGCACGATTAGTCAACTCTCTTAACCCGTTGTTGGAAGCTCGGGGTTGCGCGATCAGGAAGGGTTGGCACACGAGCGAAGTAAGAGGTGAGTAGAGTGAGAGTTGGTCTACCTGACGGGCTGGTGCCGAACGCACGGCATTGACGTGGGCCACGACGGATTGTGGGCATGGGCGAATCCAACGGGTGCGGGAGGACTAAGCGGGGTGACAACTTCGTGGGTTGGTGCGTGACGACGGACTGTCCGCATCGGAGAAAGAGAGAGAGAGGAGAGAGTTGAGGTTGATAGATGCGGATTCGCTGTTTTCTTGTCTCTTCCCCCTCTTCATTTGTGTACATACATTTTGATTGCGGCTCCGGGCGGTTTGCCCGTTCTTATTTCCGTTTCGGCTTTCTGAAATTTGGGCTTGGGTTTTTGCTCACACTTGCCGTTGCTATGTTCGTCCCGATTGCATTATGTGTATGATTATCGAACGTATGGATGTATGGACGTATGGATGTGTGGACGATATGCCTGCTTGTATATCTTTTTGCTAAGAACCCCTGTCCTTGCTTTTTGTTGTAACAAATCTTTGACCACACCTGATGCAGCTGTAGGTGGGACGAGGATCTGGCACCGATAGCGATTTTGTCCTCGTTTTTGCTTATCTCGCGATGGGGGGGGGGTTGTGATATGGTTGCATCTTGCATAATCCGAAACAATTAAACGATCCGAGGTCTGGCTCCGCGACCGCCGCGCGAGAACACGTGTAAACGCGATCCGAATCGCGCCCTTACACGCATTCCCGTACGTCGATTCGCCCACCCAAAAAGATTTGCGGCGGAACCGTCATCCCGTACGAGCACGCTGAGGCTTCACTGAGTCTGCCTATCCTGCACGTGCTCGTGCGCGGTGACGATATCCCGACCCGAGCTGTCCCATTGACGATGATACCATGACGCGATCTTGGAGCTCAGACTCGTCCTACGACCCCGACTATTTCACCCCTATGATAAACGAGCTCATAAGGACGCGATACCCCTGTCACACGGAGAATCGGCTATGTCCGCGGGAATGCCACTGCGCCACCTCTAGTGACCCTCGGTGCTCCGATTTCCCTTCTCCCGACCACACCTTCTACTTTACCCACCCGGGATTTGTTGTCATCACCACCAGTTTCCCTCCTTTCCGCCTTCTTCTCCCGTATCATCAACTCAGTGTTGTTCCGTGGTCGGCCATAGCCCCCTATTGGCCCAATACGTTTTGCGTGAACTGCCGACGTAGCGGCGAACAGAGAACTCCGGAATTCCGAAGGCCCAACCCAGGTACGCGGCGGCCTGCGCCACGTGGCGGCCCCCGACGGCCCAACTTTTCGGGACCATCTCCACCACGAAGGGATTTTCCCGTAACCCGTCGCCCACAGTGTCCCGGCCCCTTCGGACTGTGAGACCCTTGCGCGCGCACCCCTCATTCGCCTAATTGCATTCATACCCTTAAGACTCCCCCACTTCCCCAAAAATCCTTGGCACACCCCTTTTCGCACTTCCAGGCCCACATCCCACTCCGATCAGGAAGTCGTGCTGGGCGTGAGGTTGGGCGTCACAGCACTACTCTAGACTCTCGAAATATTTCGAGAGTTCGTCTAGCGTTGTCAGAGAGGCTAGACTCGCGAAATACCCGCCTTCGCTGCACTTACTCTATAAACTGTTACACTAGATGAACTCTCCAAACCCTGCGCGTCGTCCCACTCGACAGAAGAGCTGCAGCACTGCACTACGGGACAAAGTCTGGCCGCCACAGGAGGTCCACTCTCGCAAAACGAGAGGGTCGGCGGCCAACTCCCGAGGACACTTGTGAATCCGCGGTTTGCAGTTGGGGGACTCTCGACGTTTCGAGAGTGGCCATGTAGCGTGCCCGCTGACAGCTCTCGATGGGGTTTCGAGAGTTTCCCGATCGAGAGCAAGTGCAGCGACGTCGCACTCTCGAAAATTCGAGAGTCTAG
>BFEA01000120.1:3150391-3163625 GCA_003427395.1 Chara braunii
CTCTCATACACACACACACACACACATATCTACCCCTCCCATACTCTACGGTCTAAACTTAAACCTTCTCTCTATTATTCTCTTTTGACATGCGACTAACACTTCCCCACTCACTTGTCACATTGCCAAGGGACGAATGATGAAAAGAACTCTAGCCGCACTAGGTGGAAAGAGAGGACAAGGGGAGGGTTGTCGGTCCCTTGCGCCACCAAGAAGGAAAAAGTGTTTGAGGATTGAAAGGACTTGTGACCACGAAGGACTTGAGGGTTCATAGAGACTCGGTGATTGATAAGTTTCGAGATATTTGTTGAGTGAAAGAAAGGTCAGTGGACTCGACCCAACCCCCCGACTGCATGTGAAAAAAAAGAAGAGGGTGGTTTGAACAATGGAAAGAAACGAAAAAGAAAGGAACCAAAGAACAAAAAAAATTAGCATGCGGGAGGGATTATGTTTTGTCCCTGAACTGGGGTTGTGCTTGTCTATATTGCATTTGAGTGTGCAAGTGAGTAACCCTAGGATGCCTTGAGTAGGAAAGGACCCGGAAAAGTCGGGTGGTGAAAAGAGACGGAAGTTGAATGGGTTGTGAACATTACCTTCCCCCATGAATGAGTTGTTGGGCATATTGTCCCGCTAATGAAAGGAAATGTGGCCTGAATGGTTGAAAACCTGCGAAAGCAACGGGTGGCTAAGAAGGTCACCAAGTCACATGAAAGTGTGGGCGGGCCCTAAAAAAAACTAAGGGGTTTATAGGAAAGCAACAAGACATTATGTATGATGCATGAGATAAAGGAAGTCGTCATATAGATCGGCTAGAGGATGATGCAGAGGGAGCCCTAGTCAGGCGATACGTGCCAATGCGGCTGAGTCCACGGGCCTCAGTTGAGGGGCGTCCCTCGACCTTGATGAAGTCGTTAGTCCCTGCAATTAGTGAATGGATGTGTGGCCCAAGGAGGACATTTGGCTTACGCATGAAGGAAGATGGACCTTCAAAGAATTCATGGACTGCATAAGTATTGGAAACAGCAATTGCCTGAGAACATAATGAAGCATCGAAGAATGGATGCTTGTGAAGAATTAGTGCGATTACTTACCTAGCAAGAAAGTTGAACTACATCCTCAATGTCAAAGCTCTCTTGCTCATTGACCCACTCATTCATCTCAAAGCACTAGGTGGGGGTGACCCTGTGACAAATGGCTCCGCGCCCTGAGCATGAACGTGGGCCGAGCCGAGCCAACTGAACCCGCAGAGGGGTCGACTCAGGCTCGAAAGTCGAACAGGGTGGGGCCCTACATCGGTTTCAGGGAACAATTCATCATCAAAACACTTATCGAGGGGGGTTCAAATTCAGAGTCGATCCTCAGATGGGGTGGAGTTGGATAATGGTGTATGTGATGTGGAGGGGTTGGAGATTGATAGTAGTCCTCCCTCCCTCACGAAAGGGGGGAGTGATGAAGATATGGTGCATGTGAGATAAGGGAAAAGTGGGTTAGGATGGGGAGGAGATGTCGGAAGTTATATCTGTTGGACTTGCTGAGGAAGAAGGTCGACGTCGAAGGAAGAGTGAGTCTTCTTTATGAACGGATGACACACATCAGGGACATGGCATTGTCGCCCTGTCCAGAGCTCATGTTACACATGAAGATGTTAACTGCATAAAAGGTCTGGCCCGCTGACCCGTGTACCGGAGGTTGCTACGCCATAGCAAAGCAGGACATCGGTGGGAGGCTGGGAGCCACTTCCCCTGGCAACGTGTTGGGCTCGTGGTCTGCGGTGCCGGTCATTCCGAACTAACGGTGCCTCTACGAAGCACTCGGCACCGGTAGCCGCAACCCTCCCTCACTACCATCTCCACCTGAATAGAACACTCGGTCCTTATAGCCGTATTTGGGGCAACTTTCAGTCTAGATGCAGTCATAATGACCGGGCGTTCTTTCGGGTGAAGACAATAGTCACACTCAGTTCGCATTTTCTCAAACTACTTACACGTGAACCCTTTTGTCGGCGTCCTGAAGGACTGCGGGGGTGGGGAATTTGTTGTAACCTCGGGAGGTTACTGCAAATTCATTATTAATTTTTTAATTAACTTTAAAAAAATGATAGAAAATTTGTAAACGAAGATATTGGCAAGATAGCAAATGGGGAGAAGTATTAAAAACAAAAACAAAAAAATCGGGTGAGGGATAAAGAGTGTGTGACGTGTGACTGACTACCTTCAAAGCTCCACACTAGGTGAGCTGCCATGATTGCGAAATGGAAGATTTGGGGACATGGTGTGCCTGACACCACTACTATTCCCCCAAATCAAGCCTTACTTTTTTTTCTTTTTTTTTTTGAGCCTTACTATTTTTGAATATTACCTGTATTGCACGGTAGGATAGGTGTGTTGGTTTTCCCATGCCATTATTTACTTTCATTTGCGATTTAGGACGGGCAGTTAATCCCCTCCTTGCCTTTCGCCCGTTTATGTTGACTCCTGATTTATAATTGGGATGTTGAACCCGGTTTCCAGCAGTTGCAGCTCCCCACCAATAGATTGGAGTCATCTTCTATCGGGACCTATTCATGGGGATGATCTTATCACCTCCACAAATAAGCCCCTCACAGATGATTAAAAAAAAAAAATAAAAAAAAAAGGAAGAAAAAATAAAATAAAATAAATTATGTGGATTTGCCACTGCAATGTGAGCATGCCCTTGCTCTTTTTATTTTCACCCACAGATATCGACCATTCGGTTGTCCAGATGAACCAATTTCTTAAAAAAAAAAAAAAAAAAAACACCAATCCAGCGTCACTAGGCAATGTGATACGAGCAACTCCCCTAGTGGGCAACCTAGTTGCTCCAATCTATTTGTGGGGAGCCTCACCTACTGGAAAACGGGTCCAGCGTCCCATTTAAACATTTTATAAATTGCAGATGGTAAGAGGGTATCCGACTGCCAGCATTGACTGCCCCGGTGAGACTGGAGGGTTAACTGAGCAGTTATGCCTATTTAATAAAATTTTAACAAAATTGTTGCATCTTCAGACTATCTTAAGTCCGCCAGATAAGCTTTTTCATCCTAGCAGCAAATTTTTCCCGATTTTAGTCTATACTCAAAACCCTTCTCTTTGACCATACCAATCCAAATCAACCAATGTTAACTCAGAGAAGGAAAAAAGGTCAGGTAAAGATTTTTGTGACCTCAGTGAAGATCCCGGTTGTATTTTTAACCAGTCCCGAAAGGTAATATGATAGTCTCTCCTAAGAAATACATCATCCTCCCCTTCCCCTGGCCAAACTACACCCCCTTATATCAGTCGTTTCTTAAAATTGACCCAATGAGCTCCAATTTCTGTTCGTATTAATTGAATAATGATTTTGTGCAGATTCTTCTCCCTCCACTTTAAACTTCTCTCATACATATACACAACGTTTATGCCATAAAACCCACAACATTGCTTTCCTTCGAGGCTACCAGTCGGACCGCCCGGGTCATCCTATTTTTCGGGATGACTCAACCATGCAAGGACTATGGAAGGTCCTAGAAAAAAAGAGAAAAAAAAAAACAATCCGAAAAATCATGTTATGCAGAAAAAATAAATTGAACAACTTTTGCCTCAAGATCACATCAAAATTCTTTACCAAAATTAAAATAAAAAATAAAATTAAAAAATAATTTTTACTTTTATTTTATTTTTTTGTTTTTTTGCCTGATCGAGGAAGTGGCCCTAGGCCATTCTGGTAGCCTAACTTTCCTTCCTATATTAAAAACAAAATCGTTGGAATTCTGATAGATCTATTAAAATTGGGTTCCAATATCCCAACATAATCGCTTTCCAACACCACGGTCGGTCTAACCCCGTGAATCTGTTCCAAATATAGTCTCACCATCTCCATAAAAACTTGGCTCCTAGACATTGCAAAAAAATATATTTTATAGTTTCTCTGATTTTCCTACGTGAAAAGGCAAAAATACATATCTGACAGACTTACACCATGGAAGGGCTAGATCACGCCTCTCCAAAGATGAGTGATCTATCAACCAATCATTTATCCGAAGACATCTTTGGGAGATTTGTCATTGTAGCGATGCAAATTTGGTCGGTTTCTCCCTGTACCCTTTGCACCAGGGTATTACTTTAAGTGTGTGTAGGTGAACGTTTAAATGTTTGGCCCACCGTTCTCGTATTATGGCTAAAACATCCACTTTGGGTCTTAGCAGACGGTAGGATGCCTTGACAAATAGTGTCTGTATTTTTTATTGCTTACTCATTTTTTATGCTTTTCATAATCATTCGACTAGGTCCAATGGTAGTTCCTGAATTGGAAGCTCCGGATGAAACATTCGCCAATCCTCCGAGAACGAACAAAAAACCACTATAATCCTATATAAGGTATTTACAAGAAAGAAAGTTACATTGTCATGATTTTGCTGCGATAAAGAATGATCCTTATGCATTAGGAATAAATTAACCAACGCTCCAATATCAATCACTTGTCCTACCGTCTTGGTTCCATCAAGTTTATTCCCACATATTCAATCTCCTTCCAAAAAAACTGGCCCTTTTTTACCGACCCTAACCGGACCAGTGGAAAAGAAGTGATGATGAGATTTAATTTTTTTTGGAGGTTATGAGCATACTTTATTTCCTTTTTCAACTTTTTCATTGTTTTTTATTCCCCTCCCCCCCCCTCCCGAGTCCCATAGATCTTTAACTCCCACTATTCTATTTTTAACCCAAGTGGACCAATGAGAATCATAAATGATATACAAGATTCGATTAATATTCACTACATTCATTGATTGAGCTCATGAACGCCATCAACAGAAAGCACAAACCCTTTGGGCCTCACTCCACCACTTACCGAGCTCGATTTTTGAGTGGTGAGTAACATTGTCGCGCGCAGCGGTCCCACACCCTGATGGGGAGCGCTGAACCTCACGGTCGTGTCACGCAGGATGTTTTGTTTAAAAAAAAACAGTCACCACTCCGACCGTGCGAGCGTGCTCCGTTTGTCCAGCGCGCAGATTCATTTCTTAGACCCTCGCTACCTCTACGGGATCTTCTGCTTCCCTGCTCCTCCGCACGGTGAAAGTAGTAGTGAGTTTAGTCGCGGGTTTCGAGACCTACCTATTCCTTTCTCCCGCTCCCTTGTCTTCGTCGTCACGACATGAAATCCCTCAGAGAGAGACGACTCGAGATCCGGACAGGCACTGCGAGAGTCTCCCGGCGACCACCAGAGAACGACTCGCCCGTCCGTCGTAAGCCCAAGTACAAAGTATCGACACCGTCGCCGCCGACTACAACACCAGGTGACTCTTCCTCTCCTTTTCTTTCCTTATATTCCTCTTCTTCTTCTTATTCTTCTTCTTCTTTTTCTTCTTCTTCTTCTTCTTCCTCTTTTTCTTTTTCTTTTTCTTTTTATTCTTTTTCTTCTTCTTCTTCTTCTTCTTCTTCTTCTTCTTCTTCTTATTATTATTATTATTATTATTATTATTATTATTATTATTATTATTATTATTATTATTATTATTATTACTCGTGCACCTCTTTCATCCACACGACTACCTTCTTCTAGTTTGTTTGCGTTATCTCTCCGCGCCCGCTTGCTTTTCTTTCCGCGCGAATTCTCTGTCGACTTGCATTACCTCGTCGCAATCCTCCCCTCATCACTTTTCTTTCTCCTTCTCCTTCTACTCCTTTCTCTTCTCCTTCTTCTTCTTCTTCTTCTTCTTCTTCTTCTTCTTCTTCTTCTTCTTCTTCTTCTTCTTCTTCTTCTTCTTCTTTCTCCTCCTCCTTTTTTTCGCTGCGCGTGCCCCCTTCTTCCACGCGGTCATCTTTCTTCTAGCTTATTTGCGCTACCTCGCTCATCTCCTGCTCACCATGTCTTATGCTCGCATGTGCTACCACCGCACGTTCCCTGCTCATTCGTTAGTTGTTCCTCGTTCGCGGGGTTCAGCTCCATCTTATTCGCACAGATTTGCTCCCTCACGCTATCTCTCCCCGCTCCTCGACAACCGACTCTGTTGGGCTCTGCAAGGTGTTTCGAGAAGACCAGGCAGGACCAACGAGCTCTCGAATGCCGGGTATCTAAGTGGTCATGGCTCGAACGAATCTGCCCTCGATGACAAGTTGGATTCGTTCAAGTATACTAGTGAGTTTTTTGTTTTGTAAAACGAGAAAGTACAAAAAATTAAAGAAATAAATTAAAGGAAAAGAAATAAAAGTAAGCGAAAAAATAAAAAGGAAAGAAAACGAAAACTAAGTCTAACCACTACTTTCAGGAGCCAACTGTCACATCGGGGGCGCATGTTCAACGAACCTCTAACTAACCACTAACACAAAGGTCACGGGTTCGAATCCCTGACCGACCGAGCCCGAGTAAAAACTTATGGAGCTCCTTGTAAAAAAAAGGAGTTGGACTCGATCCATATGTCTGATGTCTGATAGTTCATACCGAAACCTACTGAGTTAGTTCCTACTTCGTGTTGAAGAGGAGCCGCTCAGATATATGTAGAGGATTCAGCCTTAGGCCACCTAGCGACCCGAGCCTGTTTCTGAGTCTATGTATGTGTATGTTGTCGGTCTGCACACCTGTCTGAGTGCTTTGTTGGTTGGAGTGTGTGTGTGTGTCCTACAGGAGCACGTGACTCACTGGAAGGCTCGAAGGCCGGTACTTACCTGCGGTCGTGACATTGAGGGTCGTAGCAGGGAAAACATTCAGATAGCGGGTAGGACTGTACCATACCATGTGGAGGTTGATGTGTCGGGTACTCGAGGCCGAGCAGAAGAAGACAAAAGTTGACATTTTTAGAGGCCCAGTACCATTAGAGAGGCAGGTACTAGGTCAAGTAGTTTGAGTTTAAACCCTGTGCGGATGATATCGGAGTCTATAAAAGTGTCCTCCTTCTGCCAAGGGACAGAGGCACCAGTTGTTTCGGTGGCCACTTGGTCAGGGAGTCGCCGCCCAAGAGGCAAATTCCTTTCTACATACGGAAGGTTGAGCGGTGGCCTCAACCTCGCTCACGGCATACGAGTAAGGACATACGTACTGACTGTTGTTACCTATTAGGGTCGACGGTGTGTTTCTTTTGGCTGCCCTGGGCGGAGGGTCGAGTTTATATTGATTTCTCCAAGTTTCTTATTTTTTCGAGTTCACGGCGGAGCGACCCACAACTTCAATTATAGTGGTCGATCAGATATTTTGTGAACCGCCTGAACCTCTTACTGATCTAGATCATGGTCGTCACATCTCGCACGACCTTTCCTCGTTTTCCTTCTAACCCTCCGGCCCTTGAGGTCGAAGACTTTTAATTTTTATTAATCCTTAGCTGTTGTCGTACACGTCGTATCACTGCGTATGGTCACCTAGCAACCTCGGCCTCAATGGTCAAGAAGTTTGCCTCATGGTGTCACGCCAAAAGATTCTCACTTTTTACTCCAGAATGTCTCCGGCATGACGACCGGCGTCGAGATTCTATCAAATGCGAAATCATGAGCAAATACCCTTGTAAGGGTATTTGCTCCGACAGTCTTCCCGGACCCCATTAAGCGACGTCCCCGTCGCTGGGGAATCTAAATGCAAACAAAGGCTTTCTAATGCGACAAGTTGTCAAAATCCGATTTCCTGGATGAAGTTGCAGTTTGAAGACCCTCACTGTCCTCCTTGATGCGTCCATACTGCCAGGGTTTTTACCTGGGTTTCCCACATACCCGAAAAATTGTAATACCAAAGAATGATTATTCCATATGACTCAAAGTGGGGATACTGGATCTGTACTACAGTTACAGGGGTCACCAAGGAAGATAATGATAGCCTATCCCCCCAACTTTAGACTTTATTAGCCAGAATCTCGTTGGGTGTCCGAGGAGTTAGGAATCATAATTGAACCCTAATCTTTGGACACGAGTCTTAACCTAAGTCCGATTTTACCGTCTCACCCGAAGTCTAATGCGAGGGGATCGGCAACCTCGATCTCAACCCACCACAGACGGTTGATCATGTCGGATCTGCGGCCCACCGTTTTGTTATTATAACGGTGATACCCGTATTGGTTACGCAATACATGATAAAAATTCTCTTATCAAAATATCTAGACCTGACTCTTGATCCCTTCGATTTCTACCTGAACCAATCTCATCATCAAGGAGAGTCTCCCCTCAAGTTTCAGTTCCAGGCCGTAACCGGAAGACCCGCTGCCTGGTTATACTTGGTCAGCAGCCCACGCTGGGAGTTACATCCCAACGATGTCAATTTTCCACCATAGGCTTGGTAGTTTTTAGTCCCTCCGACTGACCTCCTAAAGTGGATGAGCGATGATCATAAAAATATACATATCAAAAACAATTTGACCAAATAATTTTTCCTCCCCTCGTAAGTTGTCTTTTTAATGGGTGAACAACCCCATTGAATGTATATATGAAATAAAACAATTTCATCAATAAGAATGATTTAACATGTTTGTCATATTTGTCTCTGATCGAGGAGCACCGTCAGAGCCACTTAGGGGTCGTGTCTACCAGACATTGATCACAAGCTGGACAAACACACGTTTCAGGAATTTTTTTCCAACAGAAAAAAACAACCAAAATATTCATAAAAATGTATAAAAAGTATTTGTTTGACTCCTTGTCTTGTCAGAAGGCGGAAAAACATTTAGCTCATTCATAACACACATTTCCCTGACTCATAGGGTTTTTCAAATATCTCAAAAAATTTGAGTTTTTCATGTCCCTTTCAAAAATAACGGCATAAGATAAAACATAGAAATGACTGACCATAAATGCAAAGCAGTTTCAAACTGTACATATCAATTTTCACTCTATCTTTCTTGAACTCTTAGACGCTTTTCTGAGCATCCTAGTTCAAGGCTTGACAGCAAAGACTGTACATATATCCAAGATACTCATTTCATTAATCAATATCAAATACTGGACCAACTCAATTGTGAAAGTGAAAAGTGTCCCTCGTCGACATACCCGATAGATAGAAATCATATATGACTTAGAAGAAACCTTAGTCGAATCCATAATATCAAGCCAAAAATAGTTGTGAAACTCGAATCATATGTCTCTCTTATCCTCTATTGTTAGGGTACACATGCTGAGTCAGAAAATTATAAAAGAAACAATAAATCTCATGACACCTCATATATCGGAGTACATAATCTATGACACATTGTGTATCCTATTTACTAAAGTTCATTATTGCATCTAAGCGGGAAATAACAAATATGTCGCAGATCTTACCTCACACTCGGCTACGAGTACAATATATTATCTGAAGAAAGAAAAATGTGAGATAGAACTCAAGAGATATAAATCATAAGGTCGGCCATCCACCAGCTAGGCGCAAACCTTTCCTAATTTCCATATGTTAAGCTTTAATTATTTAGATAGCTGAAATCTAAACCTTTCTTCGGCCTGTTTCTGCTGCCCCTAGGTATGACTCACATAGACAAAACGTCTAGAAAACATTTATTATCAGTATACAAAGTCTCTCTTCCCTACAATATTCTTCCTGAAAGACAATCTTCAAATCAAACCTCACTACATTGCTCATTTCCAATGTCTAAGACCATTCAAAAGCAGATGATAATATACTTCGATAATAATGCATTTGCAATTTTTTAATATTGAATGTCATAAATTATCATAACAACTGTTACTTATAGTATGGATATATTGTCATAATGACAACAATTTTTATAATAGTTGAGTAAGTAAATAGTATTAGCAAGCGAAGAGACAAATTCAACCGGTCTATGCGTGCATAGTGATGATGAGAAAGTTATGGTAGTTGTTATGATGAACAAGAGTCATGTTGTGGTTAATAAGTTCTCTAATGATAAATATTTTTCGATGCAAAAATAATGAGAGCACTACATTCTACTCCCTGGGCTTTGACATAACTACATTCTACTCCCTGGGCTTTGACATAAGTATATTGTGTCAAGGGGCAGTGTAATCCCTTAGAAAGGTTAACATCTTAGACTCCCGAGCCTCGCTCAAGGACCAAGTCTCACTGCTTCACCCCCCGATTCCAACATTCGTTCCTTGCAGACTTTTGTCAATAGTAGACAATCTCACCATACAAGTCTCAGGATGCCATATCCCATCTCGTACTGATGAACCTACTTGTCACAAGGATAACTGGGGAATCACCCCTTGCTTCCTTGCGGCAGGTAGTTATCGCCTCTGTCATTGACTATAGCCTAACAAGGCTAAAATATTTTCCTCTTTCCCAGCAGTAATGTAGTCACCGTTCCTCAAAGGGTTAGGTGACAACACCCCACTATGGACCAGGAACATAGTTCCAACGAGGGTCTCACTACTACTTTAGAAGACAAATTTATAGCTCCTTCAAGCCATCTTTTAGGGAAAGGATAACTTAGGATTGCAACTCCCCTAAGAGTAGATTTTACACATTGATCTCTTCTCCAGAGAATCTCTTCTCCCAAGAAGTTAGTCACTCCATTCACCTCCGATCTCACGTCGAATGTGGATTTTGCGTAGCACTTCTACTATTTATAAGGAGATCAATCAACCATATAGGTTTAAGTGAAGTGGACATGAATGAATAATCATATTTAATTACCTCATAAGGATGAATTAAGGCGTACGGTCTTAAATAAATAAATTCAGATGGGTAACTTAGGCGAGTAACCATAATTAAAATGCATTAGACAGATAGACTTATAGGCTTGACTTTAATAAACTGGCGCGAATGGATAAATTTACATAGATAAGCTCATATGAATGGTCTTAAAAGGAAGAAAATTAAGCACTGAGATTTCATTGGATATGTTGTGGTAGATGGTATTGGACTAGATGAGTTCTAACAAATAGCCTCATACCCGGATTTTGCTACCAAGTTAAACATAAACAAGATGATTCATCACCCGACTCCTCACTGCCTTACAGATTGCACTCAGGATTATGAACCCTTTATTTTCCTCTTATAGATGGAACCAACCTCTAAAACTTTTCCCAAAGACAGACTCAACCCATATCGACTATTTCCTAAAACCGGTTTTTTATTAGGAGCCCACAGCAAATGAGAGTCCTTTCTGACACTATTCACGTTTGACCCTCCTTGCATTCCAAAACATATTTTTAACTCATTAGTATTCTACCAGAACCGTTTCCTCCTCTTTTGCTATAACCGATCGATTAGTACTTTACTACGAACAAAAGAAAAATTGTGCCTTCCTGGAACACAATCCCACAAAGATCGTCACACACATATCTAGATCGGTCATCCCAAAAGAAGATGCCAATACCTTTCATTACCTCTCTTTTCTCTCCCCAGGCGGATACCTCTTCCATTATGGGTATTATTATTGACAAGGGCAGAAGTACAGAATTCATCGTGATCTACTCTCTCTCAAAGATATTTTTGTCTGATGACCTAAACAAGTACTAAATTATTACTTATCCTGGTCAAGCTTCGTGTTGACTGGATGGCATCTTTAAATGATCCCTTTGTACAACAAGTATGAAATCAGCCCGCATAATTCAATCTGACATAGGAAAAACCATATCAGGGTGATACACAACCTATAATCCGCAGGTGCAACCTGAGACACTACGGGAGGGTGTGGCACATGAGGTCGGCGGCGGAAGAGTTGGTTGAGGCGCCTGGGGAAGGACAGTTAACCGCTGAATCTGATGTGCCATAGGAGAAGAGGAATACACCATTGGATAAGTACGAGGAGGCGGTTCGAATCGTGGGGGCGAAGTGTCGTATTGTCGTTCGTACTTATAAAAATAATAAGCCATCCTCCCAGGGGACTGTGTACGCTCGAGCAAATCTTCCTGATGCCCGCGCAATCGCATCTCTTCCCATTCCTCCTCCTTTTCCTCTTCGTATTCCTCTTGCTCCTCTCTTTCCCTTGTTAAATCAATAGGTTTCTCTGTAACCTTTTCCAGTCGACCGCCTATTCCCCTTCCAGTTCCTGCCCCACGCGGCATGACTGGAGGGATGAGGCACATAAAATAGTGTCGAGCTTTTTTATACTTATGTACAAGGATGCGCAGAACGAAGGCTTCAGAAGTATGCGAGGTTGTCGTAGGAGAAAAAAGCGTCACAATTTGAAAAGAATACCGTAGTAAAAACCCTTTCCAGACAGATTCGACGAGTCTGGCCAAATCCTGTAATGTTGATGGGTCCTTTTGCTATTCCTACCGACCTGTCTTTAAAAATTTCCACAATCCTTTGTCGTTATTTTTGTATGTCACCTTCTAACCAGACATGGGGAACAACTATTGCTTTGGGAAAACGATAAAAGGCAAACTAATATTCATAAGATACAATAGGCTATATACTATGACTTGTACTTTGTCCTATCTTATGAAAATAATCTTAGACAAATGCTCATACCAATAGACCGACAACCAACCTTAATAGTCCTCTTACCATCGAAACAAAAATTGTATATTATCCTATCTTTCGTTTTGTCGTTTTGCTAGGGCTTCAATTTAACCAGACCCGGGTCCGTTCACATAGGACCCCGGTAGGCAACTAAAGGTCCCCGGCAACGGCGCCACCTGTCACGCGCGGCGGTCCCAGGCCCTGATGGGGAGCGTTGAACCTCACGGTCGTGTCACGCAGGATGGTTTGTTTGAAAAGAATCAGTCAACACTCCGACCGTGTGCGCGTGCTCCGTTTGTCCAGCGCACAGATTCGTTTTTTAGACACACGCTACCTCTGCGAGATCTTTTCCTTCCCTCTTTGCAGTCTGCTTCTCCGCACGGTGAAAGTAGTAGTGAGTTTAGTCGCGGGTTTCGGGACCTACCTATTTCTTTCTCCCGCTCCCTTGTCTTCGTCGTCACGACATGAATTCCCTCAGAGAAAGATGACTCGAGATCCGGACAGGCACTGCGAGAGTCTCTTGTCGACCATCAGAGAACGACTCGCCCGTCCCTCGTAAACTCAAGTACAAGGTCTCGACACCCACGCTCGGAACATCGTCGCCACCGACTGCAACACCAGGTGAGTCTTCCTCTCCTCTCCTTTCCTTATATTCTTCTTCTTCTTCTTCTTCTTCTTCTTCTTCATCTTCTTCTTTTTCGTCTTCTTTTTCTTCCTCGTGCACCTCTTTCATCCACACGATTACCTTCTTCTAGTTTGTTTGCGTTATCTCCCTGCGCCCGCTTGCTTTTCTTGCCGCGTGCATTCTCTGCCGACTTGCGTTACCGCGGTGCAATCCTCCCCTCATCACTCTTCTTTTTCCTTCTCCTTCTGCTCC
>BFEA01000120.1:3176418-3206418 GCA_003427395.1 Chara braunii
CTCTCTCTCTCTCTCTCTCTCTCTCTCTCTCTCTCTCTCTCTCTCTCTCTCTCTCTCTCTCTCTCTCTCTCTCTCTTTCTCTCTCTCTCTGTGTGACTTTCAAATCGCAAAGCGGGAATGAATCTTTCCGTGAAAGTGGGAAGATTCATTCCCGCTTTGCCTTTCGGAAGCCTTCCTACAGCAGGCAGCGGGAATGAACCATTTATTTTTCTTATTTTTTTGTTTTTTTTCTTTGTTTTCTTCCCGTTTTTTTTCGTTTGTCTCACGTGGACGTTCGGGATGCCTGCGCCCGGTAGTCCGAGCCTGGGCACGGATCGGCGTACCGGTCGGCCGAGGCTCGGACTTGATAGCTGAGCGAGGTACTGGTGGTTTAAGCCCAAGTGGTCAGGAGGAGAAGAGAGGAAGTGCCTACGTTTGCATGGCCAGGCCGCGGCGTGGGGGTGGTAGGCACACTCCACGCATCGATCCGGTCATGCAGGCGTTCAGGCCAATTAGAACAGAGTATGCAAGGCGAGGAAGAAGGAGAAGGCGGGCAAACACGAGGAAACCAAGAAAGAAGAACGATACAGTTACAATGGCGCCTGCCAAAAACGACAGTTACACAAGATTAAGGGCGCGATCTAGTTAGAGCCCAGTTCCTAGTGCCGCAAGATGTGCGCGAGTGAGAAGCGGGACGCAGCAAAATTCAGAGTACCTAAATTCCTAGCCTAAGTCCTAATTGCAAAAAGGAAATTTCGAAGAGCCCCAAAGCAATTCCGCGAGCCCATGGGGGCTTGGCATCAGTTAAAAATTCAAAAACGACATTCCCGCGGGATGATCGCGCCAAAAATTCCTAGTGCTCACAGCAGAACAAGAAAGAAGTCATGACAACTGTTGTCCATCGCGCTCGCTAAGGCGCGGTTACCCAATCGTCGGCGCGGGACTTTCCCGACACCGACCCAACAGATTCTCACTGAAAACAAAAAGAATGAGGGTATCCAAGCAACTTGGCCCGACCAACCCATTTTCTCCACAGCTCACCCATCCAACCCGTCTCATTTCCCCAAGGCAGCTTCGCGCATAAAGTCGCGCGATTACAGAAAATGGTTCGTCACATGTAGCCCGTAGGCGATGTGTAGTTCTATGTTATGTCCAAAGGCTATATATGTGTATGTAGCCCATAGGCGATATGTAGTTCTATGTTATGTCCGAGGCTATATATGTTCACTGTGAAACTGAGAGTGTATGTAGCCCGTAGGCGATATGTAGTTCTATGCTATGTCTGAAAGCTAAGGCTGTGTGTGTGTATATAGCCCATAGGCGATAAATAATTCTATGTTATGTCCAAAGGCTACGTATACTCTGTATATATGGAAGAGAGAGAACGGGGTAAGCTAGACAGGGACCCCCCCAAGGTCCGAACCAAGCTCGAACCCGTGACCTTGTAACATATAATCGAATGACTCTACCATGTGAACAACCAGTGGAAATGGCACGAACGTGTGATATGCAAGACTGGGGAGATCAACAGAACACCCAAGACCAACACCCCCAAGCAACCCATTTGAAACCCAGAACCAACATACAACACCATGAACAACCCTTGGGTGGTGCGCAGGCAGTGTCTGCAATAGCTAACCTGCGTCAAGCCGTGCATCAATCTAACGCCCTGCCCGTGTCCATGTGCAAGGCTGCGGATTTGAACCCGCAACGTTATACCACGATGCGCATTTCCAACCGGTGCTCTAACCACTGAGCCACATCAACTGGACATTTTTTATCTTTCCGGGTCCTCTATGAGGTCCCTTCAAAAGAGAAACTGGGTAATGCTCCCAAATATGGCCTTGGTGTGGGCTGCCCCCCCTATTTTTGGAATGAGATGTGTGACCTTTTCAAAAAAGAGGAAAAGAAAAAAGAACTGGGTGTGACTGCCCCTCTACACTGTTTTGGGGGGATTTTGGGGATGATGCGGATTTGGCATGGCACTGTGAGCCTGCCCCGAAAGTAGGAAAAAGAAATGCGCTGGAGGGTGCACGCATTTAACTGTTAGTAAACTGGCGATGGGCTCGAGTCCAGACGTTATCAGGTGAATACAACGATGTCAATGACTCCGCCCTTTGTGTGCATATACGTACATGTGTATATATTTGTAAGAAAAAAAAATTGGCGCAGAGAGAGGTTTTGCTCCAGATTATATAGAGGGGACCCCTGCAAGCATAGGGCTCCGCCAACGAGGTAGTGGTAGGAAGGCAGTGAAAGGCAAAAGAAAATTGAGAGAAGAAAATAGTGTAGCTTAAAAAAAAAAGATTGTGCTCCAGCGTGTGCTCCAGCACAACGCGGAGACACCGTGGCCCGCACAGCGTGGGGCTCTGCCCACGCTGGCGGCGGCGTCTGCTCAACGAAATGGCTATGAGAGCCCAACCCATGTCGCACAGATGGAACGGTTGTCGAACAGAACAAGAGCTCGAATCGATCCAACCAGGATGAAGTTAGGGGCTACCGCCTTACGGAAAGGAGTGAGATATCTATGTAACGCCGTTGCGGTCCAAAGATCCAGAGATCGAGGCCTCCCGTAAGTAAGGAGCAACCCTGCGGAGAGTTTTGTGTGGTCGGACGGGCCCCTGTAATTCAGATTATTCAAGACGGAACCGCGGACCGAGGTCGGGTAGCTTGGGTTCTCCGCTACCGACCGCAGACTACAGACTACAAAAAAAGATCGACAGCCAGAAACAACGAATCTACGCCGGTGGATCCTCGGTCCCACGGGAAGTCTTGTTAGGGCGTTAGCCATCCGCCAACATTCAGAATGCATCTGGACAGCCAAGGGATACGGATGCATTCCAAACCTTGGTGGATGGCGAGTTAGTGGCGGGCAGTGCAGGCTGTCACGAAAAAGTAGAGCGCGGTTTCGTCATTCGCAGTGTTCCAAGTAGGCGGCAACTGATTTTCTGGCCGAGATCGCGGGGGTCGTCTCCACGGCGCGCGCGGCACATAGCTCCTCGATCTGCAGAGCTCGCGCTTTTCGGAACTGGCGCTGCGGTACGCAAGCGCATGCTGCCACGAAAAATAGCGCGCGGTTTCAGCGATTCCGAGCGGAAAAACTGATTTTGGGCTCGGCCTGGGCGCGATGGATGGCGGACGTGCACCACAGAACTCGTGCGCTCCAACCTGTGTCGCTTGGGAACCTGTCCCGCCTTCGACGGGCGGCAGATCATCGTAGCAACTGCAAGGAGACCGAGGCGGACGTCATCATCCGCTACGGCAGCCGGCAGAGAACGGAGGGCCGGCAGAGAAGGGAGGGGGAGGTGTGCGAGAGAGCGCGGAGATCGAGAGGGTACATGGGAAGGGGAAGAAACAGGAGGCGTGGAGCCGCTCGTACATGCGAAGTGTGCCCTGCTGATCTGCGATTGCAGGTTCAGCAATTGTTTCGGGGGTGTGTTAGAGAAGGAGTGAGCGGGAAAGGGGGCAGGAAAAAGGGTTTTGTATGAGCGAAAGGTTTATGGACGACGTCATCTGGCCTTAGCGGAAGCTGGCGGTGATGTTCCTGACGCTGCTGCTGCTGCTGCTGCTGCTGATGATGATGATGATGGTTTTCAGTCTTGATGACATGTCGGAACCGGCCGTTTCACACCTAATGACTTATGAAAACTGGCGATAGCAGCAAGAGTGGGATTGTAGTAGAAAGCACGGCCGAGGACGGAGTCGAACACGGGAGTAGGATTGTTTTGTTTCTCCGTCGTTTGCCCTTGATTCTTCCTAATAGAGCTCTGGAGGGTCCGGCTCAGGCTCGGCTCAGTCTCGGCATCGGGAGTTGGATTGCAAAAGCACGCAGAGGACGGAGATGAGCAGGCGAGTGCGTTCGTTTCTACATCATTTGCCCCTCGATACATCATTTGGCCCTCGATTCAACCGAACATAATCTCTCATCCGCGCGGCTCAGGCTCGGATCAGGCTCGGTGTGGTATACGGCGGATGTGATCTGCTCCTCTGGGAGAGAGACCAGCAGACATGTTTGAAGGTCTTGTTTATCAGGCCCTGGTCAATTACCTGGGTCAGTATGTGAAAGGCATACCTCGAGAACAACTTCGAGTTGGGCTATGGAGCGGTGCGTATCCTTTCTCTCTCTCTCTCTCTCTCTCTCTCTCTCTCTCTCTCTCTCTCTCTTATTTATTTTTCTGATCCTACTTCTCCTCCTCCTACACGTCATTTCCTCTCCCTGGCGCCCATCTCTTTCTTCTTGATCGTCTCTCTCTCTGCTCTTCCTACCCCTTTCGCGTCCCTACACCTCACTCGCCTCTCTCCTTCTCCATGCTTGTCTGTTTCGTCTCCATCTCGTCGTCTCCTCTTTACTTTCTCCTCTCTCCCTCCCTCTCTCCATCCCTCTGTCCCGTGCTGATCCTTTCACGACCATTCATTTCTTCTCCTCTTCCTAATCCTTCTATTTGGGGTCCTCGATCTCATGTCCTCCTCCTCCTGCTGCCGCTCCTCTCGTCCTCTCCTCCTCTGCTCCTCGCTTCCAGCAAAATAGTCCATAGCAACGGGTCTGGCTTTTCGATCTGTTAATATACTCTTTCGTCGTGGGTGTGGTGGGGCGTAAGTTGCGTGAGAATTGTCAGGAAGAAGTGGGGAAATGCTAATTTCAGCAAACGCTGGCACGTGGCACCTGGCTGTTTGACTCGCTATGTATGTGAGTGCTGAGTCGGCTGGGGCCTGGGCGCCTCACTGACCAGGATCGTGCGTAATTAGCGACAACCCACCTAAATAACCTATTTTTTCTTTTTTAACGGAAAACGGGAAGGTAAAAGACGAGCAATCGTCCAAGGCTGCCCCCTTAGAATCGTTGGGAAGGAGACTATTATCATGCAAGACTCAAAATTTCGGCACAGGTATGCTGAATTTTCGACGTTGCCGTTGGTATCTGGGAACCGTCGCCAAGGTGGTTAACTAGAGAATGATTGGCAATTGATTGGGGAAGAAAAAGGAAAAGAAACGGTTAATTGAATGCCATTACCCCGAGTAGAATGTTCCGGAAAATCGCCTTCTCCTCCTTTGTGTTTCCTTAATCTTCTTGTTCCGACAAATCGACTGTTCCTTCCTCTTCATCTTCTTCTCGGGACGGCCGTCCTCAGTGTTGACGTTGCTGTCGACCTCAGTCTTCGTGATCGAGGAAGGAAAGGGCGCAGATGATAGAATTAGTAGGAGATCGCAGTACTCTCAGAGATCACGAGAACGAATAAATAGTTTGAATTGAAGTAGATCGATCGCGAGAACAACGACGACGACGACGACGACGACGAAGAAGAAGAAGAAGAAGAAGAAGAGGAATTTTGACGAGGAGAAGAAGAAAAAGAATGTGGGAGAAGAAGAAGAAGAACAGAAAGAAGAAGAACAGAAAGAAGAAGAATTAGAATTATGATGAGAAGAAGAAGAAGAAGAAGAAGAAGAAGAAGAATTGGGGAGGAGGGAGGAACATTTTGAGGAGGAGGAGATGATGGAGGTTAGTTTCGAGGAGGAGAAGGCGGAGGAGAATGATAAGAATAAGCAGAAGAAGACGAAAGAAGCAGAAGAAGAGTTAGAACTATGAGAAGAAGAAGAAGGAGAAGAACTTTGAGGAGGAAGTGGAAGAGAAGAAGGATCCTGAGGAGGAGAAAGTGGTGGAGGAGGAGGAGGAGGAAGTGGAAGAGGAAGGATCCTGAGGAGGAGAAAGTGGTAGAGGAGGAGTAGGAGACGAAGAGGGGGAAGAAAAAGATGAAGGAAGAGAAGAAGGAGAGTATATGATGATGAGAAGAAGAAGAAGAAGAAGAAGAAGAAGAAGAAGAAGAAGAAGAATTTTGAGGAGGAGGAGGTGGAAGAGAAGAAGGATCCAGAGGAGGAGAAGGTGGTAGAGGAGGAGGAGTAGACGAAGAGGGGGAAGAAAAGGATGAAGGAAGAGAAGAATAAGAATAGATGATGAAGAAGAATTTTGAGGAGGTGGAAGAGAAGAAGGATCCTGAGGAGGAGAAGGTGGTAGAGGAGGACGAGGAGGAGACGAAGAGGGGGAAGAAAAAGATGAAGGAAGAGAAGAAGAAGAATAGATGATGATGAAGAAGAAGAAGAAGAAGAAGAAGAAGAAGAAGAATTTTGAGGAGGTGGAAGAGAAGAAGGATCCTGAGGAGGAGAGGGTGGTAGAGGAGGAGGAGTAGGAGACGAAGAAGGGGAAGAAAAAGATGAAGGAAGAGAAGAAGAAGAATGTTGAGGAGGAGGGGGGACGAAGAAGAAAAAGAAGAAGAAGAAGAAGAAGAAAAAGAAGAAGACGAGAAGGCGAAGAAGAAGGGGATGAGGATGATGATGATGAGGAGGAGGAGGAAAAAAAGAAAAGGAGAAGAAGTAGAGGATGATGACGAGGAGGAGGAGGAGGAGGACGAGAATAAGAAAGTTGGGGCAAAACACGAACAGCAAAAAACACTGTCCCACGGAGGGCAGATAATCCAATTAGATCAGATCACCGAACCAAACACCGTCAAAATACACACGCATTCCCTCGATGCGTTCCGGCTTGTGCGTGCCCAAGCCTCTTTTCAGGAGGACCAACCACGTTCCCACCAGTGTGGAGACGCACATCATCCCCATCATCCTTTATAGCTCAAGAATGCTACATTATTTTCTCTTTTTTTCTCTTTTCTCCCTCTCTTCCCTCTTCCCTCTTCCCTTCCATCTTCTCTCCCTATTCCTTCTACCCTCTGCCCCATTCTATCCTCGGAGATCACAGTCGATCGCGTCAAGATCCGGCATCATGTCCCACCTTGCATCACCACTGAAAAAACAGAGAAGTAACAGGATCCACTCGGCGTTACGCTGGCGTAGGTTCACGGCACCCGCTAATCCCTGAAAATAGCTGGAAACAAGCAACCCATTGCGATATATGCGTGTTCTTACATGCGTGTAGTCGCACCTGGTGCCCAAAAAATTATTTCCAAACGACCAGGTACGGGGGTACATGTATCCATTCTCAGATCTGCAGTGGGTCGTCAACTACCAGCGCCCAAAAATCCGTACGGGATGGCCATGTACCTACCTAGGCCCAGTGTCCATATTCGAACAAAAAATGTTTCCAACCCGGCCGGTACCGAGTGTCAGCATCCTAACGGTTAGAAAATAAAAAACCTGCCGTACCATGGGCCCAAAATTTGGAGCCTATTTTCACCTGGTGAATTCGGAGGAGTCCACCCTCACGGGCGCACGTACGAAAACCACAAAAAAAGCAGGAAGATTGCTTATCTTGCATGAGAATAGCTGGATGAGTCGGGGCCTGAAGATATTTTTTTTGAGTTATCCCAGACAAAGCAGGGGTTCAGAGGCGGTTAAGGGAGGGCCTGAACTGATTCCTAGGGAGTCCGACAAGCCCGAAAAAGGGGGGTTGGAAGTAGTATACACTAGCTGATGCACACCCTCTGGTGGGGGTAAACGTGGGAGATCCAAGATATCCAGGAACCACCCACCACCTTAGCAAACCTTGCCAAGGATTCGAAGAAGAAGAAGAAGAAGAGTATGAGGAGGATGATGATAACTATGAGGAGAAGAAGAAGAACTTGCGGAGCAGAAGAAGAACTTTGAGGAGCAGAAGAAGAATGAGAAATAAAAGGAGAAGTGAAAGAAGTAAAATGAGAAGAAGGAGAAGAAGAAGAAGAAGAAGAATTTTAAGGAGGTGAACACGGAGGAGGAGGAGAATAATTTTGAGGAGGAGGTGGAAGAGAAGAAGAATTCTGAGGAGGAGAAGGTGGTGGAAGAGGAAAAAAGAAAAAAGAGAAAAAAAAGAGAAGAAGAAGGAGAAGGTGGTGTCAGAGGAGGAGGAGGAGGAGGAGGAGGAGGAGGAGGAGAAGAAGAAGAAGAAGAAGAAGAAGAAGAAGAATTTTGAGCAGAAGCAGAAGAAGACTTATGAGCAGCAGCAGCATAATAATAATAATAATAATAATAATAATAATAATAATAATAATAATAATAATAATAATTTTGAGCAGCAGCAGCAGAGGTGGAGAAGAACGAGAAGAAAAAGAATGTTTTTCGGGTGTTGGAGAAGAAGAAGAAGAAGAATTTTGAGGAGGAGACGGTAGTGGAGGAGGAGGAGGAGAAGAACAAAAAGAAAAAGAAGAAATATAAGATTCTGAGGTGGTGGAGGAGGAGGAGGAGGAGGAAGAAGAAGAAGAAGAAGAAGAAGAAGAAGAAGAAGAAGAAGAAGTGGATTGAGATAGCGAGGCCAATCACGACACATTCGTCCGTCAGAACAAAGTCATTGAAGCTGCTGCTCAGATATCACCCCAGTTTTGTGATGATTCGCATCTTCCGGGATGTGTTTCGGCTGGCTGCACACTAGCACGTACCCATTTTTTTGAGTTATCCCAGACAAAGCAGGGGTTTAGAGGCGGGTAAGGGAGGGCCTGAACTAATTCCTAGGGAGCCCGACAAGCCAAAAAAAGGGGGGGTGGAAGTATACACTAGCTGATGTACACCCTCTGGTGGGGGTAAACCTGGGAGATCCAAGATATCAAGGAACCACCCACCACCTTAGCAAACCTTGCCAAGGATGCGAAGAAGAAGAAGAAGAAGAAGAAGAAGAAGAAGAAGAAGAAAAGGGAAAGGATAAGAAGAAGAGTATGAGGAGGGAAAAAGAAGAAGAAGAAGAAGAAGAAGAAGAAGAAGAAGAAGAAGAAGAAGTGAACTCAGATAGGGAGGCCAATCGTGACACATTCATCCGTCACAACAAAATCATTGAAGCTCCTACACAGACATCACCCCAGCTTTGTTATGATGCGCATCTTCCCGGATGTGTTTCGGCTGGCTGAGCAGCAGCACGTACCCAAAACACACAGAAGAAGAAGAAGAAGAAGAAGAAGAAGAAGAAGAAGAAGAAGAAGAAGAAGAAGAATGGTGAGGATGATGACGGTGATGGTGATTTAATGGTTGCGATGATGGATTTGTGATAGTGATGATGGCATGTGGACGCTGAGGAGCACGCCAGGGACGGGCTGGACAGAGGGGCACTTGTGGATCAGGAGAGAGACTGAATTCCTTTAGGAGCTTGAGAGGAGTAGGCGAAGCAGTAGCAGCAGCAGCAGCAGCACAAGCAGCAGCAGCAGCAGCAGCAGCAGCAGAAGAAGAAGAAGAAGAAGAAGAAGAAGAAGAAGAAGAAGAAGAAGAACTGAAAATTGAAAAAGTGAGGCCAATCACTCTGCACCTATGCTTCAAAGAAATATATCACATCACGTCTGTGGACATTGCAACAAGAAGAAGAAGAAGAAGAAGAAGAAGAAGAAGAAGAAGAGGAGGAGGAGGAAGAATTTTGAGGAGAAGGTGGGTGAGGAGGAGGCGGCGGAGAAAAAGAAGTAGTAGTAGAAGAAGAAGAAGAGGGGAGAATAATTTTGAGGAGGAGAAGGTGGTGGTGGTGGAGGAGGAGGAGGAGGAAGAGGGGGGGAAGAAGAAGATGACGATGACGACGACGACGACGACGACGACGAAGAAGAAGAAGAAGAAGAAGAAGAAGAAGAATCTTGGGGAGAAGGAGAAGAAGAAGAAGAGCTAATTGAACCGCTAATCGCATTGTCACCAGTGTCATTTATGGCCGATTCAGTCTCTGATTGGCTCTTGGCATTATTGTAGCCTAATTTTGTTCCAAGCGTGAATCTAAAAGGGGACGTAACCCCTACCGTTCGTGTAGGGGAGGCGAACACCCCCTACCGTTTGTGTAGGTGAGGCGAACACCGCACTTTGGCAGGCATCAGGATTGTAACTAATGATCAAACCATTATGTGTTTGTTGCCTTCAACCACCAGGCAGTTGCGCTTTGGCACGTGATACTTAGATTGCCCTGGAGCGGAAGATTGTAGTCCTCGCTGTGGTACCCATGAAATGTGTAAAATGTGGAAAGACGCACTCAGCATTTCCCTTTTTTTTTTTTTCTGTCTTTTTCACATTTGATGGGTGGTGGAGCGAGTCATTTTGTTACTGCAGTTGATAAATAAACCACCATGAACTGGGATCGAGGCTGGCCTGAAAAACAAACAAACAAGAGGAATACAAATGAAAAAAGGGCTTGGCTCCGCTACTCTCCACATGCCCAAGACACAAAAATATGGGCATGTATCTTTCCATATTCTAATGGAGGATTCAGTCCCATTTCACACATGTGGAAAGTAGTTGAGCGAGGCCCAAAGAAATCATCTTTGCTGAATCTGGAACTGTTTTTTAAGGAAATTTTCCTCCTCTGTATTCCTTACTCTTGTGCAAGGGCCATGCTCTTGTCTTCTTTGTATTGTTCCAATTTTAATGGATGTCCCGAAGGACCCTCCTCTTCATTGCGATTTCTTCTGTAGTGACCTTTTTTTTTGGGGTTAGGGGTTTCATAATCCAACTGACCGGCCCCAGGTAATTCAGAGGTATTAATAGTTATTTGAAGGGATCAGGATTCCAACTCAGTTCTTTTTATCAACAGTCGATCGGGTAATCTGTCTGCTAAAAAGGTAGCATAAAAACTGTATGTATCATTCAGTCGCATGGGCTTGGTTGTAGCGGCATTTCAGGTTGGAAAGGGTTTCGTTCTAGTATTTCCACGAATCAGAGATTCATTCCTTGACAGTTTATGTATGGCAACGAGTGTCCTCTAGGTGTGTTACTCCTGTGGGCATTTAACTTCACCGTTGCTGGCTGCAATTTCGGCATTTTTTGAACAGAAATCGTCAGGTGCTAAACTCAATTCGCCGAAGTTAAATACCCAAAGGGGTATTATATTCTAACTGGGCCACAGTGGTTTTGTTAGGGGCAGAAAAGTCTTCTCCCTCGTCATTCTTTCCCTCCCTTTCCTCCCCCCCTCTCTACTGTTCTCTGCTTCCCGCCTTCAAGAGAAAATATAAAATAGAAAGAGTGATCGCAGGTTACAGGTTTATGGTGTTTTTGGTGAAGTTAAACCACGATTTCAGTGGAAGCAGAGTAGTGCTCTTACCACGATTTCAGCGGAAGCAGAGTAGTGCTCTCACCGTTTTTAAAACAACTTCGAGGGATCTAAGGGAAAGTCAGATACTAGAAGGGTGGCCCCTTGGTGCTCTGCTATGTGAGGCAATGGACTTGACCCTTTGTGTTACAGAGTGCACGATGAGTTACAGTTTGTGTTGTGGGACTTCCTCGCAGGAGGTCACCTATCCCACTACTATTCTCGATCAATGGTGCTTGGCTTCCAAGTTCGGATGAGATTTGGGTGTATTTGCTGTGGTGCATTTTGCTGTGGTACATTTGCCATACTATTTTTAGACGAGTCATGGTTTCTCTTGGGGGACTTCTCAGGATGTCACTCATCCCAGTAATGTTCCCTCTCAATGGCGCTTGGCGTTGGGACTTCCTCGCAGGAGGTCACCCATCCCCCTACTATTCTGGATCAATGGCGCGTGGTTTCCAAGTTCCGATGAGATTTGGGTATATTTGCTGTGGTGCATTTTGCCGTGGTACGTTTGTCATACTATTTCTAGACGAGTCATGGTTTCTCTTGCGGGACTTCTCAGGATGTCACTCATCCCAGTGATGTTCCAGCTCAATGGCGCTTGGCTTTGGAGTTCGCATGGGATCCGGCGCATTAGCTGTGTTATGTGACCTATTCATATGGTTTGTTTCTGGTATGTGGTACTGGTGAAGAATGTAGAGATTCAAACTAAGGCGGTTAATTTTGTCCTGGTGTGTGGTGCTGCAGGTGTAGTTTTGCTAGAGAATGTGGAGATTCAAACTGAAGCTTTTGATTATCTCCAACTGCCTTTTGCAATCAGAGAGGGTAAGTCTGATGATAGATCTCCTAGCTCGGCGCATTATTAAAGTGAACTGATCTGTGGATGCCAGGAGTCCTTCCTCACTCAGGTATCTTTAGCCGCTTTTTGCATGCAACTTCGGAGAAATTGAGCCGTTCTGAGATACAAACCTGGGCACGTTTACGATGAAGTAAGTGCACAACTGGTGCCATGTTCATTCATGCTAATAAATCACGAATCTGGGCATGCTTACGATCAAGTTCATTGATTCCGCACACAAACATAGCACAGGGTTGGTCTGACCCTGAATGTGGGATGAAGAGGGTCCTCTGGAATGGTGCTCCTTTTGGTGGTGGATGTCGTAGGCGCTACTCCGTGTCACTGGACTGCCATGGCAGCTCCACACTGTTCTTAAGCAAGTCTAAAGCACATGGAAGAATGGCGACCCACTGGCAAGTGTGTCGATGCGCATAAAAACACAGCACTGTCAGCGCACACCTGCAGGGGTATCCGACCGTGATTCTCGGGTATTACCAAACATAGCCCCCACAGTTCCCTGACTTCGGTGGTACCCGTGCTTAGGTATCTCTCAAGTTGGGGGACTATGTTTGGCATAATTTTTTATCGATTTTTTCAAGCCTTGCGATATTGTCTTGGTGCTTGAAATCAAAGCACTCGGAAGAATGGCAAAGCACATTGGATCAATCATGTTGATGCTCACGGTGACACACTGTAGCATGGTCAGCACACTGCTAAGTGCAGATAATTGGGGGACTATGTTTGGCATGCAGCACTGTAGATGCACCACTAAGGCAGGTAGGTGCGCATGGGTACCGCTGAAGTCGGGGGACTCTGTTCGGCACAGCTTCTTGTGGACTTCTTCCGTAACAAGCCTGCGATATTGACTCTCTCCTTGAAGCTGTTTGTACCTGGAGCATGGCTATGGTGGACCTGGAACACAGGACCTAGTGGGAACCAAACGAGAAATCCTGTATGCTCGGACACCATCTGTGTCGGTGGTTGATCTGGCCCAAGGAGCGTTCAGGGGTTAAAATGAGAAAACTAGAGGAAAAGTACGTAATCAGCCTGTTGAGGTTTGGAAACGCACAAACCTAGGTCAGTTGGAATGCACCTGGATGTGTGAAAGACTGAAAGTGCATGATCTGCATGTGGACATGTGGATAGAACTTGTGCATTCTTACCAGGCTCGTTTTTCCCCTTCAAACACAAACGAGCTATTTCTGTCTGCTCCCCTCCCCCCAACCCATCCACCCAAACAAGGAAAAAAAACGGTTTTTGAATGTGACTAGAATTTCCTAGTTAACCCTCACCCAAGAGTAGAGACTGTCTGGGCTCACTTTTGTTTTGAGCTTTCTCATGATGCCGCTATTTCTGTCTGTCACCCCCTCAACGCATCCAACAGAAACAAGGGAAAGCATGGTTCTTGAATGCGGCTAGAAATTCAAGTTGACCCTCAGCTGAGGGGGAAGACTGTGTGGGCTCACTTTTGTTTTTGAGCTTTCAGATGTTGCCACTATTTCCGTCTGTCACCCCCCCAACCAACCCATCCAACAAAAGACCAGGGAAAACAAGGGTTTTTGAACGTGGCTAGGAATTCCAAGTTGATGACCCCTCACCTGAGGGGGGAGACTGTGTGGGCTCACTTTCGTTTTTGAGATTTCTGATGACGTCTTGATTTTTTCTCGTTTTTGTGATATCGGAATTCTTTGCTATGAACAGGGTCCATTGGAAAATTGCAATTGCAAGTACCATGGAAGAAGCTCGGATGGGAGCCGCTCATTGTTACTCTCAAGGATGTTGTTCTGTGTGCTGGTCCATGGGACGACAGCGAGGTATTGTGGACTTCCCGTCTGCTTTTGCTAGGTCGCTGGTGGATTTTTGGAAAGCTCAGGTTTTTGGCTGTTGGCATGTCGTGTCTGGACTCATTGGTGCCAACTTGTTTCTGACTTTTTATCTTAGGCTTCACTTTTGGGACTCAGCTTTTGAAAGTTTGGTATTCTTTTCAGGATGGTGAAGGAATGCAGGTGTTGTTGGGCTCAGGGGGATTTGAACCCCAGGGGGACCTGACTCAAGTGTGAATAAAAAACAAGTTGTGTTTATTTTGTTTTTCAAGTTTGCCGCCAGTCAGATTCGAACCCGGAACCTCCAAGTAAGCATAGTGTTAGCTGAGCTTGGACACAAGGACCCTATAGGACCTAGACCTCTAGAATTCTCCAGGCCAGAGCCCGGTAGGACCTGTAGGCCCAGGCAATATTGGCATAGCAAACAGTGACGTGTTAGGGACTACAACTAGTCCGTTTTTGAGTTTGTGATCTCGGTGGAGTGAAGAGGTGGAGCAGCAGCGCCCATCTTGGCAGCCGAAGGAGATGGTTTGGGTGCAGCCATAGCCAGTGTGTTCTGGCTCTATACTGCAGGCTTTTCAGTGCCGTTTGTTGCAGACTGCTCAGAGCACCCTGGCCCTCAAGTGGACATTGCCTTTGTTTTATTTTTTCCATCAAGTGTGCTGGTGTGATTGTTCAATTATTTTTCAATGTAAGCTTGGTGTAAAGCTTCTCTCTAATTGCCATCTTCAAGATTGCTCTTCACTTCAGTTTGTTTGAGTGCTGCGCATGGAAAGAAGTTGAAGTTTTGCAAATTACTAACAGGTGTAAAAATTATGCCATTTGTTCCGTTTCTTGTCTTGTACTTCTCTTGTCAGTGGGGAGCGGAGCCAGCGGCGAGGAGAGCTCAGGCCGCCAAACGTGCCCAGCTGGTTGCAGCTGAAATGATCAAGCTTTCTCGACGTGTCTCAGGTTAGTGACAGTTTGGAAATTTTGTGCTGTATTGTCTTGTTAAGTGAATGGTGTCTTGCTCGTTGTTGTGTTGTAAAGACCGAACACCGTCTTGCAAGGACGCATGTGTGTGTGTAATGAAGCCTGCAGATTCTCAGTGGACTGTCCATTGGGCCGAGGGCGAAGCTCGGGGCTTGCCTCGGTCGGGTCGTGGCTTAGGTTAGATTTGTAATTTTGTTTGACTGAGGGCTAACCGCGACAGCTGACTGTGAGGAAATTCGTGAGGGACATATCTGCAAATTTGGGAAAATATAGGCCCGTACTAATTGGAATTTCCTACAGCTACCCTAACTGCGATTAGCAGGCCCGGACTACCCCTAGGACAGACAGGCCCTGCAGGCCTATGCTGATAGACGGTCCTATAGCCTATATCCGGGTAAGGTAGAGGCCGAGAGGCCGAAACTGGAACGGTACCGGTCGGTCCAGTCAGTCCGGTCTAGGTCGTGTCTAGGCTAGTGAAGGTTATAGATAGGACGACACATCGGTTCAGGGCTTTTGGCAGTTGGTACCGAGTACATCGCTGCTGCACTAGGCGTGAACTGGAAGTGGTGACGGCTCAGCGTTGTGGGAGACAGACATAGCCAGACCTTCGGAGCGCTGACCATAGCTGGGACCTGCCCTGTACTTTGTCACCACGTGGGGCTGAACAAAGGTCTGGGCTATTGAGGTCTGCTGGAGGCGAGAGAAGTTTGTGACCTGCTGGACCCTCCTTCGGAGTGGGGTCACAGGGTTGTGGCACTGCAGCCATAGCTGCAGCTTCTTCCTCAGAGGTCATCTTGTTAGGAGTGGTGGCGCTGCTGCAGACTTCCACCCGGGAAGTCTTTCGACACTTCGTCATCATCAGATACTGTGGCACTGGTCTTCTTCTTCATCCTTTGAGTGGCGCTTGGCCTTAGAGGCCTGTTTCAGGGTGGCGCTGTCCTCTGGCGGCAGTACTTGGGTGGCGCTTGATGTTTCAGGGGCTCAGGAGTGTTACAAGTGGTTACTCAGGGTTGGGGAGTGAGGCGCTGCTCAGAAGTGAGCAACGCACTATAGTTCTGAGGTTATCCTGACAATTCGAGACTCTGAGTTTAATAAACAGTGTGATATTGGGTTTGAACTATAATCATTTCATTGTTTCCTAGATGTGATCTACTCGGCTTTTCTTTATGACTGGTTGTGAGGATTGAGTGGAGTGAAGTACACTCTCAGTGTACCCTGTCATATCGACTGGTTGTGAGGCCTGTTTCAGGGTGGCGTTGTCCTCTGGCGGCAGTACTTGGGTGGCGCTTGATGTTTCAGGGGCTAAGGAGTGTTACAAGTGGTTACTCAGGGTTGGGGAGTGAGGCGCTGCTCAGAAGTGAGCAACGCACTATAGTTCTGAGGTTATCCTGACAATTCGAAACTCTGAGTTTAATAAACAGTGTGATACTGGGTTTGAACTATAATCATTTCATTGTTTCCTGGATGTGATCTACTCGGCTTTTCTTTATGACTGGTTGTGAGGATTGAGTGGAGTGAAGTACACTCTCAGTGTACCCTGTCATATCGCATGGTCAAGTCTTCCATAGTGTTTATCTCTCCCTGTGTGGTGTGATACTCCTATCCTCTCGCCTTCCTTCTGTGTATGTATGGGCATACCTGGGAGTCAGTCTATGTGAGTGAGTGTTGGTCTTCTGACAACGGACAACCAAAATCATAACAGTTGGTAACGAAGCGATTGGATCCAGGCTCTGGAACGATTGATGAGTTGGAGCAGCCATCATCATCTGGCGAGATACTAGAGTTGAGTTTCATGGCGATTCATCATCTTCAGGGTTGCTGTCAGTAAGGGTGGTGGTGGTGAGTTGGACAGAGGATGACTCACTCCTGACTAGGGTTGTGCAGGAGTGGTTGGCGATTGGTGCTCAGAGGCCTGAGAGGCTTTGAGAGGCTATTTTAGCCTTGCGATTCATTTGGGGACTGGCGATTGACAAGGAAGTGATCCCAGGAGGTTGCGACTGTGGAATTGGGTCAGGATTCCCAATTTCCCAGCAGCGCAGTACAGGGTGATGTGGTGCTGCACTGAATTTGTCAGTTATCTGCACCTGGGAGTCCAAATTCGGTGAACCTGTCAGTTGGGGGTGAAGTGCCTTAGGGTTATTTACTGGATTACCAAGTTTAAGGAGATTTGGTACGTGGGAACACTGGGAATCATCAGGAGATGAAACTGGCGAGATGGGGTTGACCAGAAAACCATAGCCAGAGTTTCAGTCATCTTCTTCAGAGTTGATCCTGAAGTAAGTGTGTGTGGCGATTCTGGGGCTATTTTTAGAATAGTTAAATTTGGTCTGTCTGTCAGTTTACAGTTGAAAACCGAAATTCAGACTGTGGGACAGCCATAACCAACTTCCCCTACCTATCATCTTTGACTTCTACTAACCCTGTTTGACCTCCTTTCTGACTCAAATCTTATCCGTGACTGCCCTATAGTATTGCGATTCATCCTGTGTAGTGAATTGGTCTGTTCAGGATCCTGTTGTCAGTGATAATGGAGATTTGAATGCTGCCATAACTGAAGCTTGGCTAGACTAGGGTCAGTCATAACTTTGATTCTGTCCATTAGAATTCAATTTCGTCAGTCCCTGGTAAATGGCAATTCAGTATGCAGTGTCTGTCTGAAATCGCACATCCAGATTTCATGTTCTGAGTCAGTTACAGTGAAAACTGTAATTCGCCATACCCAGGGTATGGCATACAGTCATAAAGTGGTGAAGTCTGCAGGGTAGGTCTAAAGATAGGATTACCTGTGAATCGCTGCGTCTTGGTCATCAGTGGACACCTATCTGTCACTAATTAGTCACTCGGTCTAATTACTAATCAAGACTAATCAGTTCGGGACTCCATCTTGCAACTTATTGACGTAGGATTGCAATTATTGCATGCAATTGTGGTGTCAAGGCAGGGATTGGAAAATTGTGAAATTGGTTTTTGCCGAGTTTAGTCTTAACTGACCCTCACCCTCAAGCGGTCTGCAGAGACTAAGCACTCACTTGCTCAGATTAACCAACTTTCTCTCTCCAGGCAGGTGATAGCAATTGAGTGAGTATTAAAGAGAGAACTCAATCCTTATTACCGCCTGTTTGTCGTCTGATTAGTATTTTGTTTTTATTTATCCGAATTGTGGGCATTTAAAATGTCTGGTTCAGGGAAGGCTGAAGTTTTTGAGGAAAAGCCTCAGATTCTGCTTGACCCTTTGGAGGCTGAACTGCGTGCCCAAAGGAGAAACTCCGCCAACAGGCACAGACAGTTGAGAATCTAAAGGCTGAGCTGAAGAGGAAAGAGGAAATTGCCAGGAAGGAGACTAGGAGGCGGGAATTGACAGCTGATGTAGAGAAGGTCAGAACGAGTGGCAGCTCCAGTCAGTACAATAAGGACATAGTTGAATTCGTCCTTTTGCAGGATGAAATTCACCAGCCATATTTTACTAACTAGGACGCTAGAATCACCAGTCTGGAGGACAACATGGTTGAGCACAATCAGCAGCTGAAGGATATTTCCTCCAAACAGGATCGTCTCTTTGTTCATCTGCAGATCCCACCTGCTCAGACAACTCCTTCACCTCCTGGGCCCTCTCACGCAGGACCTCAGTCAACCCCACAATCCAGACCTACATCTCCTCCCTCTACACCCAGGTCAACAGCAGCTTCACAACCCTTAGCACCATTTGATTTTCAGCGCCCCAAGCTGAGCCCTCCACCTATGTTCTCTGGCGAGGACCCAAAGGTGGATGTTGCAGACTGGGTCACTGCACAAAGAACCTACACAAACAACCTACCTGAGTGGGTTCAAATGTGATGAGGATGTGAAGGTGTCTGCCATCCTCGCTCGTCTAGAGAGGACTGCATTGCACCTCCACTTCCAGCAAGCAGGGGATGGAGATGTCTGATTGGGCTCAGAGGTTGGGGGTGGCTGGTTTTCTGCAGGCCCTGCAGGATAGGTTTGCAGACAAGGAGCAGTCCAGGAAAGCAGCAAACAAAATTTTGTGCCTGGGCGAAAAGAAATTCGATGGCTCCTTGTCCAAACTCTATTCTACCTTTGAGAGTCTGACACCGACTCGAGGGTTAGAGATGAGTGAGTAGGATCTGCTCATTCATTTCCTACGTGCAGCGCCTGAGCAATACCAGCTACCATTGTTCTCTCAGGGCCACAAGGACTGACGGTCCTTTGGTAGAGCAACCCTGGACTTGGAGTCCAAACTCCATGTCCAAGAAGCACCTTCTGAAGGAAGGAAGGGACCCTCCTCAAAGGGGCGTAGAAGGAGGAAGGGTGCCCTGTTAGCTGCTGCAGCGTCTAGTTCAGATACTGATGCAACATCCTAGGGTGGGACCCCTCCATTTGGGACTGCTTCATCATCTGCCGCAGATCCTGCTGTTCTTGCCCTGACTGATGCTTTGATGGGCCTGACTAAGGGCAAGGCCCCAGCCCAGAAAGCACCGACCAGCAGCAAGGGGAAAGGTAAGGGACGTGCCTCTTCCCCTGGTGCCCAGAGAGTACCACTACCACAAGACGTCCGTTTGCCAGCTGACCCCCTTAATTCTTCCACCTTCCCCTGACATGAACTCAGGATCCAGGACGGAGTATGGAGAAAGAGGAAGGACAAGGGTGTCGGCCTGAGATGCGAGGGGGACCACTATCTGAAGGATTGTCCCCATCTGCCTCGCAGACCTTCATGCTCGAACTAGAGAGAGAGAGGTGGAGTTTGCAGCTCTTTCCACCAGTGCTGAGTCCTCTTCTGCTGAAGTTGAATCTTCAACCTTTCTAGTTGGTTCATTTAGGAGTTGCAGCATCAGGGTCCTTCACATATAAGGACCCTGATTTGTGGCAGGTCTAGGGATGGCACAAGTAAGGCAGGTCTAGGGATGGCACAAGTAAGGGTCGCAGCCCCTTTTACTTGTGACCGGACTTGTTTGAGGAGACATTTCCTACTTCCCTGGACAAACGTATTTGTGCTGCACTGTCAAAATTTGCTGATTCAAATTTTGGCCATACTCAACGTCCTGACTAGTGTTAGCTGCTGATTTGGCAAGTTTCCCTCGTCTTGACGCTAAGTGGTGTGAGCCATTGGTCCAGGCTTTCAGCATCCTGCCCCTGACTCCTTGTCTGTTAGACAAGTTGAGTCCTAGCATGACTGTCACTGACAGCCTGGGTGTTTATGTCTTCACGCTCCACCGTGTTGAGGTTGCTTGTTTTGCCCGCAATCTCTTATTGCAGTCCTTCAGTCTAGAATGATAATCGTAGTTGAGAGCTATGGGCTCCACTATATCACTCTACTGATCGACTGCACTTTGTTCCATGTCTACTAGGGGTGAATACCCGGATCTACGACTATAGCTCAACGTCTAGGTAGCTCAACTTTTCAGCATGGTCGATTGCACTATAGGTTTGCAGCAGTGATCAGGGGCAGTCGAGACCATCTGACACTTTGAGGTTACCTCCTCCTGACCTTGCTGTTTGCAGCAGTGATCAGGGGCATAGGTTACCCCGCGAGTCTCTTGGGTTGTCCCCTTTAGGCAAAAGCTCTATCTCTACACCCACTTCGTCTGCTGGTTCATTACCAGGAAATGAAGTACGGGTGCGAAGGGGTGCTCTCCCCGGGGGGGTAAGTATGTAATGAAGCCTGCAGATTCTCCGTGGACTGTACATTGGGTCGAGGGCGAAGCTCGGGGCTTGCCTCGGTCGGGTCGCGTCTTAGGTTAGATTCGTAATTTTGTTTGACTGAGGGCTAGCCGTGACAACTGATTGTGAGGAAATTTGTGAGGGACATATCTGCAAATTTGGGAAAATATAGGCCCGTACTAATTGGAATTCCTACAGCTACCCTAACTGCGATTAGCAGGCCCGGACTACCCCTAGGACAGACAGACCCTGCAGGCCTATGCTGATAGACGGTTCTATAGCGTATAGCCGGGTAAGGTAGAGGCCGAGAGGCCGAAACTGAAACGGTACCGGTCGGTCTAGTCAGTCCGGTCTAGGTCGTGTCTAGGCTAGTGAAGGTTATAGATAGGATTGGCACATTGGTTCAGGGCTTTTGGCAGTTGGTACTGAGTACATCGCTGCTGCGCTACGTGTGAACCGGAAGTGGTGACGGCTCAGCGTTGTGGGAGACAGACATAGCCAGACCGGAGTGCCGGCCATAGCTGGTACCTGCGCTGCACTCTGTCAGCACGCGGGGCTGAACAGAGGTCTGGGCTATTGAGGTCTGCTGGATGCGAGAGAAGTTGGTGCCCTGCTGGACCCTTCTCCGGAGTGGGGTCACGGGGTTGTGCAACTGCAGCCATAGCTGCAGCTTCTTCCTCAGAGGTCATCTTGTCAGGAGTGGTGGCGCTGCTGCAGACTTTCACCCGGGAAGTCTTTCGACACTTCGTCATCATCAGATACTGTGGCGCTGGTCTTCTTCTTCATCCTTTGAGTGGCGCTTGGCCTTAGAGGCCTGTTTCAGGGTGGCGCTGTCCTCTGGCGGCAGTACTTGGGTGGCGCTTGNTTCTTCTTCATCCTTTGAGTGGCGCTTGGCCTTAGAGGCCTGTTTCAGGGTGGCGCTGTCCTCTGGCGGCAGTACTTGGGTGGCGCTTGATGTTTTAGGGGCTCAGGAGTGTTACGAGTGGTTACTCAGGGTTGGGGAGTGAGGCGCTGCTCAGAAGTGAGCAGCGCACTATAGGTCTGAGGTTATCCTGACAATTCGAGACTCTGAGTTTAATAAACAGTGTGATACTGGGTTTGGACTATCATCGTTTCGTTGTTTCCTGGATGTGATCTGCTCGGCTTTTCTTTACGACTGGTTGTGAGGATTGAGTGGAGTGAATTACTCTCAGTGTACCCTGTCATATCGCATGGTCAAGTCTTCCGCTGTGTTTATCTCTCCCTGTGAGGTGTGATACTCCTATCCTCTCCCCTTCCTTCTGTGTATGTATGGGCATACCTGGGAGTCAGTCTATGTGAGTGAGTGTTGGTCTTCAGACAACGGACAACCAGAATCATAACATGTGTGTGTGTGTGTGTGTGTGTGTGTGTGTGTGTGTGTGTGTGTGTGTGTGTGTGTGCGTGTGTGTGTGTGTGTGTGTGCGCGTGCGCGCGCGTGCTTGTGTGCTAGCGCCGTATGTTTTCTGTGCAGCTAGCCAGTACAATAGCCTCATTTTTTTGGTACAACTTGCCCTTTCTATTGTTGTTGTCTGATGATGCAGAGGACAGAGCTGGACAGTCGTTTCTTTCTCATCTCTCCACGAAGGTATGTAATGCTTTGCGCCCTCTCAGCCCTGCTTGGCACATTACGGGCATACTCACACCAGGACTTCCTTGACTGATTCTTGACGTAATTGATTTTAGATATGCTATGATCCTCCACAATTCTGGATACGAAACTCAACTTTGAAAAATGCCATTCATCTTAGTTCAAAGAGGAAGTAGAAGGAGACAAAGAAGAGAACAGAAGTAGAAAAAAGAAGTAGAAGAACACAAGATTAGACCAATGTCTCCTTTCCTTTTCTCTCCTTCTCCATCTGCAACCCTAACATAACACCGCCTCCTCTTCTTGCTATTAAATATAACGAGTCGAGACAAATTGCGGCCTTGCCTTGGCAAGAGGAAGATAGATCCGACACATGTTTGCTTATTTGTCTTTGCAATTGTTCCCTGTTTGCAACAGGAATGAGGTTGGAACATGAATTCAAATGAGTGCGCGATTGCTTGGCTCCGGGCCTTACTATGTGGACTGGGTGGTACGAACATGCACACTCCAACCAAAAAAAGGAAAACGAAGACAGCCACGGAAAAAAGGCCAACATCAGCCACAATTCGGCCCTAACCACCACCAGGCGGGGTACTATGCGGGCTCAGCGGTATTATGTGGCCTGAGTGATGGTATGTGGGTTGGATTGTACCACATGAGGTCGGCCATACCGTGCATATCACATGGTACCATGTGGGATGTGGGTTGTGTGGTGTTATGTGCGGCAGGTCATTCTATGCAGACTGGGCGGTAATATGTTGGCAGACGTGCATGATACTACGTGGGTTGGATGGCACTAAGTGGGGTGACTCATATTATGTGGACCGGGAGGTACTATGCAGCCCAGCCGATTCTGTGGGGTGGGCATGCTACGGGCGTATGGGCCTGGGTGGTACCTTGTGGACAGGCGTGCATGATACTAAGCGGGTTGGATGGCGCTAAGTGCGGTGGCTTATACTATGCGGACCAGGAGGTACGATGTGGCCCAGCCGATATGGTGTGGGTTGGCCCTGCCACAGGCGTATGGGCCTGGATGGTACTATGTGGGCAGGCGTCCATGGTACTAAGCGGGTGGATGGCACTAAGTGGGATGGTACTAAGTGGGTGGAACGCACTAAGTGGGGCAGGCGTCCATGGTACCACCCGAGTAGGCCCGCTATGAACTTGTATTCAGATATGTGGGCCGGCCGTGTATGAACTTGTATTCCAATGTGTGGGCCATCCAACCTGCTGTGGACGTGTATCTGAATGTGTGGGTGAGCCAACCTGCTACGCACTTGTGTATTTGAATATCCTTGACGCTTGAAAAAAGGAAACGGCTGAGAAATGGGCGTGGAAAGTACAGAAAAGAGGCGATGAAACTACGAATGAAGAGATCGAAACCGGGGCCTGGCAAATTGGAGAAAAACGGCGTATCGGCACTTTACCGGAATGCCTCACTGGACACTGCGAATGGGTACCTCGAAACTGCTGCCATCAAATTTTGGGGTGCGATAACACACACTCGAGCTCGCCCCCCCCGACAACGACCAAAAGCCAAAAAAAAAACAGAGCACACGAGCGCCACGTGTTCTGTGAAACGATGCTGTGGGACCCTTTTCTTGTTTGGGCCGATTGGAACGTGACATACTGGGCCTTCTATTTTTTAGGTATTATATATTAGAAGATGGATAGCAATGAATTGAATGAATGAACGAATGAATGAAACAAGCATCGGTGTTTTTCTTTTGCTTTCTTTTCCCTTTTTTCTCTTTCTTCTCCTGTGCTCAATATCTCACAAGACCCCTCGACGCTGCAGGACCCTTTTTTTTGGGGGCCCATTGGTTTGCGACATACGAGGCCCACTTTTTCCTTAGATGGATAGCAATGAAGGAATGAATGAACAAGAATCAATTTCCGAAAGATCCCTTTAACTTTTTTTTCTTACTGTTTTTTTTGTATCCTTCTGCCCCATCTCTGGATATTCCCCGGCGCACCCCCCCCTCCCTCCGTCCTATTTCACTCGAGGACTACCACTCTCTACTGGAGCAAGCTGACTGGACAGTGATAATGGGCACCAGTGCCAGTGCAGAAATCTCTCCCCTTCAGCACTCCTCTCTCTCCCTCGCTCACCACCTAGTTGAGCTGATGGCCATGGTGGATCATCCCTGCTTTGTACGGATGTTCAAAGGACAACACAACTACCATGCCTCTCCCACCTCGTACCGCCATAGCTGCCCGCAGTTGAAGCCTGAGTCCAGCCAGTACCCCATCAGGGGCCTTCTTGATGCAGCGCCAACCAGGTAAGTGAAGATAAATGTCCACCATCCTACTACAGTACACTACCATCTCCAAAGCCCGACTTGGGCATCAACTACTGTGACCTCACCCTGTTCTCAACCTACTTTTCCATAGCCATGGAGGACTTCTCCATCACCCTCGACGACTCTTCCCATCAAGAGCTCCATCACTCAACCTGCTTTGCGGAGCGTAAGCATGGCTGTTGCACAGGCTGTTGGGTGAATCACCCGGACCACTCATTGCACTGGATTGCACAGGCTGTTGGGTGAATCACCCGGACCACTCATTGCACTGAATGATATATGCTTGCCTCACGGCCTGCAGTCCTCTACCTTCGGGGCGTCAATCAGTGCCCTCAGTGACTGTTTCATAGGAGTCTCACTGACCCATTAGAAATGTGGTATGTATTGTCACATAGGAGTTGGTGAAACTCAAACACAAGTGGTTAACAGGGATCCCCACTTTTCAGTCCTAGGTTAACACCCCCAACACTGAAAAGTCCATTTGCGTTTTTTTTTTTCTTTTTTTCCCTCTTTTATTTTTGGCCAAGGTCTTCGTGTGCCAAGTTTGGTGTTTGCTGGGGTCTTGGAGATGACTGTTTTGGCCAGCCTTGAAAATCCTGAAAATCCAGAAAAATTGAAAAGAGCAAATTTTGCATGAAAACACACTTTTGCATTGGGGTTTTAGCCCCCTGTGATCCATTTTTCTACTTTTTTTGTTTTTTTGCCGTTGGTTTATTTGGTGTCCACTCTATGGACTGGTGACAAGTTTGGGACGTTTGTTATAATGACCCTGAAAAAACCCTGAAAATTTAGGGCTCTGTTAACCTCTTCTCCTTCCCCCCCCAATCGTACTTGAATACGTGAAATTCAGCAAAGAACAGCGGTCATAGACATGTTGCACTACATCCGTCTCGAAAGTGATCTGTTCTGAACCCAGATGTAATCCACTTCCGGACCCAATCCAATCGTGGTGGCCTGGCCTGGTGCTGGGTTGTCCTGTAGCAATGGGTACTTCTTCAATGGTGACGAATGGAAGGACCTCAAGTCTGTCCTGCATGGTCTGAACATGCAACTACAAGAAACCTCGAAAATAGTAACCAGTACCTTCATTACAAACAAAATGGTATACATCCTGTGTTGATGATGTAGTAATTAGTACCTTAATAACAGACAACATGGTATACATCATGTGTTGATGATGTAGAAGTCGTAGAAGTCGGTTTTGGGGGTGTAGGGTTCAGTCTCTGGTCTGTTGTCAAACCATGGTACCGTAATTACAGACAAGATGGCGTACTCAATCATTCAATTTGTGTAGACATGCTATCATGCCCATATACGATGTAAGCTCGTTCAACGGGAGTCCCGAGTGAGGGGGAGAGACTTGGGGTTCTCACATGTTGGGAGGGAACATGGGAATCCCAAGCTACGCGGCGACCTAACCTCAGTCCAGTGGTGATCTCAGCAACAATTTAAACCACCATTACACCCGGGCTGCCCAGATGCCTGCTTGGGCAAGGTCCAAGGCAGCCCTGACTCAATCAAGAAATTCTGAAAAAAGACGGTTTCGTCTAGAATTGCTGCTGAGGGTCACCGTATAATCCCTTACTGGATCAAAGATATAAAGAAGAAAAAAAAGAGAATGAAACTGAGGCACCACCCCTTGGAACGCCTTTGAACCCCATAAAAACGATCTCAGCCCCCCATGACCAAATTGGAAAACAAGAGCGCCCGGATTTGGGCTGCTTTCTGCAGGTGCCGAAACGACTCACCAATGGGAAGAAAACGGAAAACAATTCCTGGATTATAACAGGCCCGGGTTGATCCGGGCAGTAGACCCTCTGGGCGAGTCGCCCAGCCGCCCGACTGCTGTCCCAGGTAACCTACCCTTTTTCTCTTTTAAATCAGGATCAGGACCTTATTGCAGGCCAGTTCCTTTTTCTCCGGCAAGTCATAGGAGGTGGAACACATTGACTCAGATGCTTCACATCATCACGGCCGAAGCAGCGTCTGGCAACATGTCCTGTTGCTCACCTCAACAAACCTTTGCACAACTTTCCTCATTGCAGGTGGTCATGATTTGAATACTGGAATGGCTCAAAGTGCAATTTTTTTTTTCATTAGTCAAAGTTCTCAAAACATGTGGCTATCTAATCGTCAACGTTGTGCTGTGATTTATGCTCGTCTGTTTCCCATGCTCTGTCTGTTTCTCTCTTTCAGGTTATCGACAACGTACAAGTTACTGTCAGTAATGTGCATATCCGGTATATTGATGGCCAGGCTGGCCATAAGGTAATGGTTGTGCCTGCTTGCCTTGCCATGCTAACTGTGGGTTTTGTTATGATCCTGACCAATTTCGAGATACACATCCATCAGATACAGAAAGAAATGAATGAACTTGAGAGGAGAGAGATGATTAGAAGAAGAAGAAGAAGTAAGAAAGAAGAAGAAGATGATGTACACCAGCATCAGCATAGACATATGACAAGGCTCTTCTTCTTCGCCCAACAATCTCCTCCTCCTTGTCTCCCCCTTCTCTTATTCATACAAGAAATAATAATACAATGTTGAATGGCTGATCCGGAATCAATGTCCGAGTCCCTCTTCTACTGCCGGCATCACTTGAGGTCCACCATAGCCATGGCCGCCTCTTCCTCCCTTCATCATCATAGGCCGAGGCTATGGCGGACTACTAGGCCTTGCCCAGATGCCCAAAGGACAACCCAAAGCAGCTATGGCTGCTCCACTCAGGCCGCCATGCCCAACTCTGCCTTGAAGCTTCTTGGTGTGGCTCTCCCCAGTTGGGGACTCCCTGCTGCAGGGCCCACCAAGGTGATGAAGATGGCTGCCACCATAGCCAGGTAAGTACCCTTGGCGCTCCTCCCCCTTCCTGTCCTTCTTCCTCCTCCTGTCCTTCTCCTTCCCCCAGCAGCGCTGCTCCAACCGGCGCTCCAACCAGTGTGTCGCCAAACTTGCACACTGAGAATGAGGCCGGGCTCTTCGCCCGGTTGGGAGATATACCGGCCTGCTTGCCTCTTTGGGCGGTGACTTCCAGGCCGCTCGGCCTTCCAAGCAACCAGTACCTCCTCCCTTCCGGAGGGAAACATCATTGCAGATTCTGATATTGCCCGTACAGGCCCTAGACCCAGAGTGGTTGGACTGGTACCCGCCTAGAACCTAACCTACAACTACTGGGCCTCTAAAAATGCCACTTTTGTCTTCTTCTGGTCGGCCTCCAGTACCCGCACATCTACCTTTTCAGGGTGCGGTACCGGCCTACCCGCTACTTGAGTGTTTTTCTGCTGCAATCCCTCAATGTCATGGCCACAGGTAAGTACCGGCCCTGAGGGCCCAATGAACGAGCAAGTGCCCTTGCGGGCCACACACACTCTCAATCCAACTAACACCCAGACAAGCACGGCCACACACACACTCAAGCCAACCAGCACTCAGACAGGCACGGCCACACACACACTCAAGCCAACCAGCACTCAGACAGACATGCAGTCCAGCAAGCGTGCACACACAGACTTAGTAGCAGGCGGGAAACTCAGCAAGGCATTCAGTCTAAGAAATCAGTTGTGTGTTTCAGTCCATGTTTGGACGGGTCATCACACTACCCCCACCTCAAGAGCGAGGTCCCTTCGAGCGGGTAACTCATTCTGAGTCCTCGATGAACGCATCGTAAGCAAGCAAGGCAAAGAGGTTCCTAGAATATTCCGTCGCAGTAAGCCTCGCGGAGATCTTAGGAGTAGCGTTAGCTGCGATTTGTTGCTCGTAGGCTTTAACAACGCGTGGTGCGCTGCGTATCAGTTCCTGCTTGGAAATCCAGTACATGTCGTCCAACGGGTGATACATGAAGTGAACCTGGTACTGTCTGTTGTGTCCCTTCCCTACGTGCTGTTTAATTCTGTCTATCTCGTGCCCGCCTTTGATTGCACGAGGGATCATGTCTTCGCGATAATCGAATGTCTTAGCGTCACGGTGGAGGTACAGTTTTGATGCATGGAACACGGGGTATGTGCGCAGATGGGCTGGCACATCAACTACGTACGAAGGGCCAAAGTGATCTTCGCCAATCACATCCAAAACTTCCCACGGACCATACTAGAGTGGGAGAAGTTTGCGAGAGACTCCCTCTTCTTCTGAAAATTCAGACATCTTGACCCAGACATAGCTTCCTACCTGAATATCCGATGGTCGGCGCCTTTTGTTTGCATGATGGATCATGGCGTGCTGACGCTTGGTCATTGTTGCAATGGCAACCTTGAGCAAGCGATCATACTTGGGCCCGAAGCCAGGCCTGCTGGGTGTTAAGCCAGCTGGCTGCTCAGGGAATAGGTAGGAGAGCAGATTATGGATCTGCCAACCGTAATGCAACCTGTTGGGTCTCATGCCGGTGGGAGAATGGACGGAGTTGTTGTACAACCCCTTAACGGAATACAACTCTTCATCCCATGTTTCCTGATCCGGAATAATCAAGGCGCGGAGAAGTTGAAACACAGTCTGGTTTATCTCCTCAGCCAAACCATGGGCTTCGGGGTGTCGGCCAGATGTCATACACAGCCTGATTCCTAGTTGAGACGTGAAGTCCTTCCATTCAGTATTAATGAAGCGCGGATCCCGATCGCTCACAAGAGACTTCGGGGTTCCGAACTGCAGAATGTACTTCTGTTTGAACTCACGGATCACTAGTTCTGTTGGAGCATGAGGTGGCAAAGGAATCAGATTAAGGAACTTAGAGAATCAGTCAACAATCACCATGACTTGTGAGTAGTTGTTCTCACTTACCTTTCCCAAGTCGGTGAAGTCGATGGAGACGGACTCCCCGGGACCTTCGGGAATGGGAAGGGGTGTGAGTAGCCCCATGGGCTTTTGTCTGCATGGTTTGATTCGTTGACAGACTTGACATTCTGCCACAGACTTTTCAGCAGTCCCTTTCATGCCAGGTCAATCAAACTGTCTCAGCAGATTTGCGTACGTCTTTGCCATGCCGAAGTGTCTGCTCCGGCCATGAGTCAAATCCAGGAAGTGCGTGCGGAGCGGCTCGTGGTTGGGCACACACAAGCGGTTGTGGTTCCCGTAGCGACGAAAAATCACAAATACTTAGTAAATTTGGCATACACCTTCGGGTTAAAGACAACAGATTGTTTTTTAGCCATCAAACCGCCAGTTCACCCGAAGCAAGGTACTGCCGTTGCTGGTTTACGCGGCGAGAGCATTTCGATCCGGGCCTGGGCCAGTAGTGGAAGCGGCAGGCCACTTTGGAAAGTAGCAGTTGCAGGCGCACGAGCCCTGGAGGTTAGCTTCATGAACTAAGGCTTGCGTGAACTGGTGGTTGACGAAAGGTTGCTAAATAGAGGAGTTCAAGATCCCTTTGGAAAAATATGAGAGTATCAAACCTGTTAGATTCAGTAATATCCAATGGATGATAGCTGATGCAACACTGTGAGTAAGTCAATGGCTTCATGAGAGAAGGAAGCACCCTTACCCCGAGAGTACAGATGGCTGTCGCATGTGCAATGAAAATGAATCGGAAGACCTCCTACATTATCTCCTGGAGTGTCCCCAGACTGATTGGTGGTGGGACAGAGCCTAAGGAATATGGTGGTCATTTCCCCTGGTCACCCCACACAGTCCCTATTATGGACTGACCATTGGTGGTGGGAAAGAGCCTAAGGAATATGGTGGTCATTTCCCCTGGTCACCCCACACAGTCCCTATTATGGACTGACCTCCCACGCAACCCCCTGCCTCAATGTAGGATGTGGAGCAGCTTGATCAGGAAGGCGACACTGTGGGTGGTCTGGAAAAGACGGTGGACAGTGGCTATCGATAAGCCGGGAGGTGGAAAAGGAAGATGCATGAGATGAGGTGAAAGAGCT
>BFEA01000120.1:3210728-3222133 GCA_003427395.1 Chara braunii
GTGTGAAGAGGAAGTGCACGATTATGTTGGGAATCGCCGGGTTCATCAACAAGCGCACCCGGACGAGGGGCGCAGCGCGTCCGGGGGCGCTGCGCTCCGCCGCTCCGACCTCACCGATGAGAGATGGAGTAGTGGGCAGACGTGGCACAACTATGCCAGGTGTGGTTGAGCGGTAACATGCGGTGATGTTGGGCGCCGCTGGGTATAGAGGGTGGCTATGATAGGTGCTCAATGATGCAGAGAGTCAGCGCTGTTACTGCTGCTGTAGGACGTACTCTCTATCTCCTAACACTTGAAAGCACTTGTAGTGCCATCTCACTGTCTGGTGCCACTCACGGGGATGCTGCGGGTTAGCATGCTGTGTGAGGCGGGGTAAGGCTCTCTGCTGGGTCTTGCATCGGGAGGAATCATTTGTGCTCTTCTTCTTGCACAATTTGGTGGAGGAGGTCGACCAAGAGCAAGAGGGAGAGGAGCGCTGTGTGTCCCACGAGATGGGAGGAGGAGTGGAGGGGGATAAGGAGTGGAGTGTTTGAGACTGTCTTCGTCTTCGCGACATACAAGCAGCAGTATCAAGCAACGGGGAGAGGTCGTTCATCTGCAGCAACGGGCTACAACGACAGGCATCATCATCAGGGAGTTATTCGTCATCTTCATCGTTTTTAGTAGCATCAACAGGGTAGGTTTCAACTTTAACATCATGTTTAGGGGGGCTGCGCGACACTCATCGTTAAAATTTCATCATCGGCGCTGCTTGCCCGTTTTAGTATCATCACCATCATCATCATCTGGTCATCAGCACTAGCAGCATCTTGAGTTAGTGCAGGGTGATGGCCGCGATCGTCATCATAGTCATTATCATCTTAATCATCACTACCGTTATCATCATCATCTTATCAGCATCATTATCATTACCAATATTATCGTTATCATCATCATCAACATCACTATCAGATTCATCATCATTGACATCATCTAGTTTCACTTTAACATCATCTGTTCTGAATCGTTAGCATATTTGCAGGAATCATCACGATAATTACGTAATTTTGTTCCTTGACTATACTCTTTAATAAATCCTGAGTTTTTTTTGAATTTTACTATCATAGTTTAAATCCTGATAGTTTTTCTGATAATTACTTTCTGCTAGCTAAATTGGTGGGAGTAGTCATCTGTTCATTGGGCGCAAGGGGAAGGGGAATTTGTAATAATCTTTACTGCTGCCCTGCGCCCTTTTCAACGGGTCCTTTTCAGAAAATTCCGAGTTTATTCCGGGGCGGGCTGGATCGATTATTTTAGAAGGGCAGATCTGGGAGAGTGGGGTGGATAGGGAGCGCTATCCTGCAGGGGATTCACAAGGAGGGGGGTGAATGTCTCGAAGAGGGTAGAAGCGGAGTTGGGGGGTTGTCCTGTTTCTGGGGCTGGGGTGGTGGGAGGGGTCAACATCGTCCTCAGTGGAGGCAGAAACGGGCAAGGGGCGGCGAGGGCATGTTTTAGGAGGGAACTGCGTGTCCTCGGGGACAGGGGTGGAGGGGGTTGGTCCTATATTGGGGCCGAGGGAGAGCGGGGCGCTCGCCTCGGCGGGGGCAGTGTAGGGCTGAGGGGGTAGGGGGAGGGAGGGGTGATGTTCTTTTGAAGATGTCTAATCTTCCAGTCCAGTAATTTCTTGTTTGCCTCTTGAGGAGGTTGTGGGAATAGGTGATATCTGGCATGTCATCTTTGATCCTGCGTAGGGTGGTCGAAAATTCAGTGGCCCCTTAAGACCGATGCTGGAGCAACGATGGCCGGAGCCGGAGCCAGGTGGCGCAACTCTGTGACCTAGCTTAGTGGGGGCGTGAGGCCTGGTAGAGAGATCTGGGGGGCTGTTTGCGGGGGTCTCAGTGGTCATCGGGGGTCGTAACTCAAGCAATGCCGGCCGATGCTGGAGTAAGGTGGTGCGACTCTGTAACCCAGCCTGATGGGAGCATGAGGCCAGGAAGAGCTTCGGTTCGTGCTGAAAATGGCCATGCTGGTGGTGGTCGAAGGTGGATTGAATAGGTTTCACCTATCTGATTCGTGGTTGGGAGGCTTGTTGACACACAATTTCTGAATGTTTTTGAGTTTTTCTTTTCTTCAATTGTTTTTAGCCGAAGCCGGGTAATGGCCCCGGTAGCTCATCCATGTATTCTGATAAGGGACGCTGGGCCCGGTTCCCAGCCGTGTTGCTCCCCACGAATAGATTGGAGCATCGTCTCTTTTCAAAAAAAAAAAAAAAAACAGGCCTTCGACTGTGACTCAATCTGGACGACTGAGGGGAGGAGACTTGAGGCCAGAGAGCCTCGTGAAACACTACTTAAAGTTTGACCTCGAGGTGGTCAGCATTCAGTCTTGCTATGATGGTTCAACGCTGGCTTGACTTTGACTTGACGTCGGCATTATGCTAGCGCGACGCTGGCTAGACGCTGGCTGTGCATCAGAGCTGCGGACGACGACACGAGGGAGAAGCAGTACGCTGGCATTGTACGTGGCATGCTGATGTGGCGCTGCCTATGGTCTACGTGGCATGCTGACGTGGCGCTGCCTCTGGTATATGTGGCGCTGCCTATGGTCTACGTGGCATGCTGACGTGGNGTGGCGCTGCCTATGGTCTACGTGGCATGCTGACGTGGCGCTGCCTCTGGTATATGTGGCGCTGCCTATGGTCTACGTGGCATGCTGACGTGGCGGTGCCTTTGGTATATGTGGCGCTTCCTATAGTCTACGTGGCATGCTGACGTGGCGCTGCCTCTGGTGTATGTGGCGCTGCCTATGGTCTACGTGGCATGCTGAAGTGGCGCTGCCCCTGGTAAATGTGACGCTGCTTCTGTCTACGTGGCGTTGCTATTGGTCTTCATTGATGATGTGCCATTGCCACCTGTCTTGTTGATGACGTGGCATTGTCCACGCTGTCTACATGAGGTGACTGGTTGCAAGCAAGAGGAAGATTAGGACTGTGGAGAGATCGTGAATACGTACCTGGTTGTCTTCGTGTTGACATTGCTCCAGTGCTGATGAGGGACTAATTAGACGTGCCACATGGCACATTGAGGTTACTCCAGATACTTGTTCAGACTGTCTATTATTGAAGTGTTGGAGGAGGGAGCCCGAAGCAAGAGTGGGCATTGTATTTCCTCTGCTTTGTCCGATCTCCCTCCTCTCTTCTTCGTCTGTGTATGATTATCTCGTCTCATTCTATCTGGACACGATCTTGATTATTGGTACTATCTGCTGTTGACTTTCATCTGGACTTGCATTGTTGATAACTGTTTTCACGATCTGGGTTCATTGCAATTTGGTATCGGAGCAACTTTTCAATGCGATCTGTTGCCAGCTGTTAGGTGCTGACGTGGCACCCAGGTAAACGGGAGGTGCCGCATGTGCAATATGAAACGCGTTTATTAACGCGCGCGGTCATACCGCAAGTCTAGACACGGTAATAGTGCACTTGCGAGCAGCTATCCCTTGAAGATGATGACAAGTCTACACTGAAGATTAAAGAGCTGCGTTGGCAACAGGCTGACGTGGCGCTGGTACCGCTGATGTGGCATATTGTATGTGGCATGCAGGGCATGGTTTGAAATGGCACGTACCTGTTGCTGCTTGCTATTGATGTGCTGACTTGGAAGACAGACCTGCATTGTGACGTGGCATCCCTACTTGTAGACCTATCGGGTCCTTGAGTTGCTGACGTGGCAGACTCTTTGAGTTGCTGCGTTGGCAGGCCAGGGGTGACACGTGGCATGTGTAAGGACTGTTCAAAGTGTGAATGTGCACTTGGGTTGTACTGCTGCTGCAGATGATTGAGAAGACGACTAACAATTGATCATGTTTTGAGTTGGTTCTACTCACCTGTTGGTTGTCTGTGGATGCTGTGCATACTTACTCTTGTGTTGTTGTCTTGATCACACTGGCCGTGGCTGCAGTACCTGTAGTTGAAGAGTGTGATCACAAAGAATAGACAGCAAAGTTAGAACTCAGGAAGAATTTGGAAACTTGTTTCTTCTGATAATTTCTTGCTGTAAGTTGTTGTAGAAGACACGTGTACTGTGGAATTTATCTGTTTTTTAATTTTATTTATTGTGAACTAAATACACGCGGGCAAAATGAACTCTCTCTGGAAATGTTTGCGAGCCTCCATCCTGACACGGTTCATTCCACTTTTCTTCTTTCCTATCCCTCTTAATCGGTCTCCTTCGTCAGCTCCTTGGTGAGATACACGGTGCCGGACCAGCAGCTGAACAATACGTTCACGGGCAGTTCAACCTGCGAGCAGCAGAGGGTGAACTTGAAACCGCGAAAACTAGTGCTCAGATGCTGGAAACCGGGCGGCGAGTCGAGGAACTCGTTCATCAAGGCGTATGGCTCTTGACCGATATGTTGTCGAGCAGTTGGAAGAATTGAGCCGAAAAGGAAAGGAAAAAGAAAAGAAAGAGGTGTAATGACCCGCCAAAAACACAGACTGAGAACACTGCTGATTTCTGGGATTTGTCGCTGGAATGAATGCCTTGTTGAAATTCCCGCATTTTGCTGTGATTTCCATGTTTGTGTGTGTATGCGTGCCTGCTGGTTTGCATGCCTGTCCGAGTGCTTGACGGTTGAGTGTGTGTGACCCGCAAGGTAGGCCGGTACCACTAAAGTAGTGGTAGATGTGTCGGGTATTGGAGGCCGAGCAGAAGAAGACAAAAAGTTGGTATTTTTAGAGGCCCAGTAGCGGTAGGTTAGAGGTAGGCCGGTACCAGTCCAAGTAGCCCGGGTCTAGGGCCTGTGCGGACGATAACAGAGCCTGCAATGATGTTTCCCTCCGAAAGGGAGGAGGTACCGATTGCTGGGAGGCCACTCGGCCTAGGAAGTCACCGCCCAGGAGGCCGGTAGGCCGCTATATCTTCAGGAAGAGCGGAGAGCTCTTCCTCATTTGCGGTGTGTAAGGATTGACGACATGCTGCTGGAGCACAGCGCTGGAGGTACAACGCTGCTCGGAGGGAGAAGGGCCGTTGGGAGCTCAACCTGGCTATGGCGAGCACCCCAACTTGAGGAGGAGGAAGAAGGGGGCATGGTAGGAGAGTGGCGGGGCACTTACCTGGCTATGGTGGACACCGTCTTCATCACCTTGTTGGGCGTTGCATCTGGAAGGCCCCAGTTCGGGTAGCGCTGCACCAGGGCAGCTCGAGGCAGAGTCAGGCATAGCGGAGCAAGTCAAGCAGCAACATAGCAACTTTGGGTTGTCTTTTGGACATCAGGGCAGCATCATAGCTGCCTCCCAGTAGTCCGCCATGGCCTATGCATGAGAGAGGAGGTTGAAGGAGGGAAGCCATAACCATGGTGGACTTGTTGTTGTTGTTGTTGTTGTTGTTGTAGTGAGTTGAGTTAGCAGTAAGAGGGAACTTCGGATATTGATTCTGGTACATCCATTCATTGTTATTATTATTGTTGAGGGAAGAATAAGATTGGCGGATGGAAGGAGGAGGAGGAAGGTGGAGAGAGAAGGGGAAATTGTCATTGGTCTTGCTGGTGTACTTCTTCTTCTTCTTCTTCTTCTTCTTCTTTCTCTCTCCTCCGGTCTCTATCTTTTCGCAAGTGCTTTCATTTCCTTCGCAATTGGGTGACATTGTCTTTCATTGTGAATTTGCACTTGGAAAATGACGAGGATCGTAACAGAGGAAAAGAAAGTGGAACCACAACTATCTGTGGAACTAATGGAAGAAAATGCCAGACAGCTAGAGAATACTTTGAGAGAAGAAGGAAGAAAAAATGAAGAACTTAGAAGAAAGAAAGAAGAGAGAGAACAACAGGAAAAAATGCGGAAAGAAATAAGGGAGCGGTTTCACTTCGAGGAAGTTAAAACTGATTTGTCGTCCGTACTGCAATCTATCATGGCTTACCTTCTTCATCTTGAAAGAAAGACTCTAACACAGTTTCATTGGAGATCATGATGAGAATGATGAAAGGTAAGGACAAGGTGAGTTGTGAGGAGGAGAAGAAGGGGGAAGTAGAAAAGAAACCACCCTAGGAGAAACTCATGAAAGATGCAATGCGGCAGGAGGATAAACCCGGACCCTCGAAGAAGGAGTCCGAAGAATCAACAGGAAAGAAAGAAGAACAGGTCAACAAGAAAGAAGAACCGACTAAGAAAGAAGAACCGCTTAAGGAAGTGGAAAAACCAAAGAAGAAAGAAAAGGTGAAAATGAAATTGTCATTTACCTATAGCAACAAAAAAGAAGAAAATTTGTTGCTATGGATCGTTGAGATACAGACTTATTGTAGTACTGCACCCGTTGAGCCTGAAAGTCAGGTTGCTTTCTCCACGTCTTGTCTGGGAGGAGTGACCAAGGAATGGGTGCTGGCTGAAGCTAACGCCGTTGGCTTTGAGGATATAGGTGAGTGGTCTAAAACCCTAGCGTTGAGGCAGTTGTCTCCAGAAAATCAAGGAGAGATTCCTCGACAAGACGAAAACCGATAAGGCTTTTTATGAACTCACCACCATAGGTCAAAAACGACTTTTGTTGATGCTTTGTCTCGCGAAGTGGATCGTCTGTTGCCGGTACCTAGACCGAACCTTCAAGACAATCAGGTTCTCTATATCTACGCACGTGCATTGCCCGAGCCCATTCGTGGACAGCTCGTGGTAGAAGCTTAGTCTGGTAAGTATAACTATCGGCAGTTTCGCGATCTCGCTCTCCAACGAGAGCAGATGACCGCGGAGGTAAAAGGATCTTACGCTTCCGTAGTCAAATCAGGACCGGTTGGTGGATATGGAAAGCGGGTCCTTTGGCGACAAAAGCGTCAGGATCATATGCTTGTTGTATTTGATGATGAGAGAGTAGAAAGGTTACCTCTAGGTGAGTCTGAGGGAGGAGGAGGTAACGACAACAGTGAATCTGGGAAGGGTGATGTCACTGCTGTAATGGCCAACAAGGGAGGCCAGAACCAGTGGAAGAATAAGAGGCCACACTCGTTTCCTGAGCATCCCGGAATAACATTCGGGAGGCCTTGGGAAAAGATGAATATGACTCGTGAGGAATGACAGTCTAAGATGGACAACCGCCAGTGCCTCAAGTGTGGCACCGTGGGGCACGTGATAGCCTGGTGCCCGTTTATTCGTAACCTAAAAGGGAGCAACCAGTCCGAGTAGCATCTGCTCCTCCTGAGTCAAAGGGTAAAGACGAAGAAAAAGGTAAGGCGCTTACAACCCCTTCTACCTCTTCGACTCTCAAGGCAGAGGATGGCTCTTCTTCCGCCCGTTATCCAAACCACCCTGACACAGTCCTTTGTTTTGTCTTACTGGACTATTCCCTTAATGAACTCGGCAATGAACTAATAGCACTAAGGAGTTCGTGGGCGAGGAAAGCAAAGTCTAAGGGTGAGTTAATGATCGCGGATGTTGAGATTGCGCACACACGGGTAGGTGCTCTGTTAGATCCGGGATCGACGCGGTCTTATATCTCAGAGAAGGCAATTCGAAAGTTGCATCTGGGAATGAAGGTAAAGGATTTACCTAGACCTATCACGTCTATACTGGTTGATAAGAGCACGATCACTGTCTCTTAATACATCGATCGTGTTAAGTGTTAATTCAACACCAAGGAAGGTAAAAAAAATTTACACGAGGTATCCTTCCTTATAGAAAAGAATTTACCCTTTGACTTAAGTCTGGGTATGGATTGGCATGAGGAAGCCGACCCAGAAGTTAAGTTCAAAGATAAGATTGTCAAACTCAAGGACGAGAAGTTCGAACTGCGTGCTATCAAGTTGTATCACAAGTCTGGCTCTGACTCTACTCCGTCTTTCTGTTGTATGAGTTATCTAGCTTTTCGATCGATGGTCGTTAAAAAGAAGTTAGATTAGGAGGTGATGATGGTGCTCGTCAAAAAAGTCGGTGAGTGTTCTTCATCTTATCCACCTTCTATTGAAAAACTTCTTGAAGAATACAAGGACTTGCATACTTAGCCGACGGGAATCACTGAGTGTGCTATTAAGCACACGATTGAGATCATTCCCGAAAGCAAGATTCCCAAGGGTCCCATCTACCGAATGTCTCCTAGGGAACTTGAGGAAATGCGAAAGCATCTGCAAGAACTTATTGATAAAGGATGAATTTGCCCGAGCTCATCTCCTTATGGTGCGTCTGTCTTATTCGTGCCCAAAAAGGAAGGAGAATTTTGCTTATGTATTGATTATTGCTGACTGAATTCCGTCACGGTCAAAAACGCGGAACCTCTTCCACGCGTTGATGATCTATTGGATCAGTTGCAAGGATGTCGATATTTTAGTAAAATTGATCTCAAGTCAGGTTATCACCAGATAGAGGTGGCACCTGAGGATCAACACAAGACGACTTTCCGAACCAGGTATAGTCACTACGAGTTCGTGGTTATGCCTTTCGGTCTGACCAATGCACCTGCGACCTTCCAAAGGTCAATGAACGAGTTATTCCGTCAATGGTTTGACTAGTTCGTAATATTTTATCTCGATGATATTCTAGTGTATAACAAAACACTAGAGGATCATGAAAAACACTTACGAATGGTCTTGCAGAAGTTGCGTGAGGGGCAACTTCAAACTGAATCCGAAGAAGTTTGAGTTTGCTAAGCCTGAAGTTTTGTACCTAGGGCGTATAGTAAACGAAGAAGGACTAGGGCCTGAAGAAAAGAAGATTACAACAATTAGAGATTGGCCACAACCCAAGACTATAACTGAATTAAGATCTTTCTTAGGACTTGCTAGCTATTACAAGAAGTTCGTCAGAGACTTTTCCCTGATAGTTGCTCCTATGAGAAGATTATTGAAAAAGGAAAAACCTTGGTTGTGGGACAAAGATTGTGAATCATCGTTTAGGAAGTTAAAACATACTTTGACTCACTATCTTGTCCTAAAGATTGTTGACCCTTCTCTTCCTTTCATTGTCACGACTGACGCAAGTTAGTATGGGATTGGGGCTGTGCTACAGCAAGATGACGGTAAAGGATATAGACCTGTTGAGTTTATGTCAAGAAGACTTCCGTCAGAAAAAGTAGCCAACTCTACGTATGAAAGGGAATTGTATGCCTTAGTAGCTGCACTAGATACCTGGAAACACTACTTGTTAGGAAGGCATTTCACTGTCTACTACGATCATTCTACATTGAAGTGGATCAAGACTTAGCCTAGACTCTCTGACAAGTTGGTAAGGTGGTCCACATTCCTAGATACATTTAACTTTGAGGTGAAAACCATCAAAGGTAAGTCTAACGTGGTTGCGGATGCTTTGTCCAGGCGTGCAAATTTCTTTGGAACTATTGTCTCTTACCTCGATATTGGAAATGACTTGAAAAAACAGATCCGCCAGGGTTATGGAGATGATCCTATTTGGCGTCCTATCATTGGAACTCTAAGAAAGAACCCTGAGTTATTTCCAAAATATTGAATGATTGATGGCTTACTCTTCTTGCTAGACAAAACCGAAGAACGATTGTGTATTCCTCACCTAGAACCAATTAAGAGTTTGATTATTGGGGAATGTCATGCTGCGGAAGGTCACTTTGGTTTCAAGAAGACATATGCCGATGTAAAAGAACGTTTTGAGCGGAAAGGAATGAAGGAAGATGTATTAACGTATGTGCGGACTTGTCTTGTCTGTCAAAGGAACAAGCCCTCACATGAGAATCCAATGGGACTCCTGAGACCGTTTGCCTATTCCAAGTGAGCCAGGTGAGTCTATCTCCATTGACTTAAAGACTCTCACGAGGAGTCGGAATGGCAACAGTCAGGTGATGGTCATCGTGGATAGATTCTCAAAGTATGTTATATTCATTCCTTTGCCTGCTGAAGCTAGAACTGAACTTGTTATTCAAAAGTTTCAGATGCGATGGGTTTCAGAGTATGGATTTCCCAAAACCATTGTCTGTGATAGGGATGTTCGGTTCACTAGTGTGCAATGGCAGAAGTTGATGGAAGTCTATGGGACCAGGTTGACCATGTCGTTAGGAAGACATCCTGAAACGAATGGCCAAACTGAGCAAATGAGCCGTCTATCCCAACAACTTTTGGGAATGTATGTACGACCTGATCAAATTGATTGGGATGAGAACTTGCCCAAAATTGCTAGTGCTTACAATAACAGTATCTATACTGTCACAGGTAGAACTCCTAACGAACTACATAAGGGTTGAAAGCCTAGGCGTCCCGTCGACGCGCTAATGAGAGACCAGATTCAGAGGCTACCCTCAGGTACGCGCGAGTTTGCAGTTCTGTATGAAGAAGACATAAAGAAAGTAAAGGAAAACATACAAAAGACCTAATTACAGATGATTGAGTAGGCTAACAAGTATCGCCGACCTTCACAGCTTCAAGAAGGGAATTTTGTTTGGGTCAAATCTAAAGAGTTCTCCTTCGAAGAAAATGTGTCTCAGAAACTGCTACCTGTCTACTTTGGCCCCTGGGAAGTTCTCAAGGTGATTGGAGAAGCAGACGGTCCATCCTATCGTATTGACATAGCTCCACACCTAAGGACGTACCCTGTCTTTCATGCGTCTAAACTGCTACGTTACGTAGAAAGTGATAACTTTCCTAATAGGCCATCCATGTTTCCACCATCTATGAATGGGAACTACGAAGTTGAGAAGATATTGGAACATGCCTATTTCTCTACAAGTGGCAGAGGATGACCTCAGAAGCAATACAAGGTAAAGTTCAAATCCCAACCTCCATCTGAAGCTAGATGGTTTAGTAGGAAAGAACTTTTAACCACTGCTCGTGACATTGTTGCTGCATATGAACGTGGGTTAGGATAGAAATTGTTGTATTTTTTGCGACGGAACTCGAAAACTGGGACGACAGGAATGCAATAACCCATGCCATATGTCTCGTAAAATCTGAGGGCCGACCTGGCCGCCCTAAGGCAGGCTAAAAACGAGGTGAGGGACCCCACACAGGGATTTAGGGCCTGGGCGCGCCACTGTTGACTTTTGTCAACTGTCGCGACCCCAAATTAAAGTCCAAAGGTATCCAGTCCAGGCCACAGGTCAAGCACACACACTTGTTTGTATGCAGGTACCCAGACAAAATCAAGTCCAAGGGGAAATTCTGCAACTGTACAATCTAGGCCTTCGGCTATGACTCAATCTGGACAACTGAGGGGAGGAGACTCGAGGCCAGAGAGCCTCGTCAAACACTATTTAAAGTTTGACCTCGAGGTGGTCAACGTTGAGTCTTGCTATGCTGGTTCAACGCTGGCATTATGCTAGCGCGACGCTGGCTAGACGCTTGCTGTGCATCAGAGTTGCAGCGACGACACGAGGGAGAAGCAGTACGCTGGCATTGTACGTGGCATGCTGACGTGGCGCTGCCTCTGGTATATGTGGCGCTACCTATGGTCTACGTGGCATGCTGACGTGGCGCTGCCTCTGGTATATGTG
>BFEA01000120.1:3222193-3238558 GCA_003427395.1 Chara braunii
CGTGGCATGCTGACGTGGCGCTGCCTCTGGTATATGTGGTGCCGCCTTTGGTATATGTGGCGCTGCCTATGGTCTACGTGGCATGCTGACGTGGCACTGCCTTTGGTATATGTGGTGCTGCCAATGGTCTACGTGGCATGCTGAGGTGGCGCTGCCCCTGGTAAATGTGACGCTGCTTCTGTCTACGTGGCGCTGCTATTGGTCTTCATTGATGATGTGGCATTGCCACCTGTCTTGTTGATGACGTGGCATTGTCCACGCTGTCTACATGAGGTGACTGGTTGCAAGGAAGAGGAAGATCAGGACTGTGGAGAGATCGTGAATACGTACCTGGTTGTCTTCATGTTGACATTGCTCCAGTGCTGATGAGGGACTAATTAGACGTGTCACATGGCACATTGAGGTACTCGTTCAGACTGTCTATTATTGAAGTGTTGGAGGAGGGAGCCCGAAGCAGGAGTGGGCATTGTATTTCCTCTCCTTTGTCTAATCTCCCTCCTCTCTTCTTCGTCTGTGTATGATTATGTCCTCTCATTCTGTCTGGACACGATCTTGATTATTGGTACTCATCAGCTGTTGACATTCATTTGGACTTGCATTGTTGATAACCGTTTTCACGATCTGGGTTCATTGCATTTATTGAAAATTCCTATAATAATCTTGCTTACCAACTTTTCCTTTAAAAAAAATAAACCTATTGAATTGTCTTCCCTTAAACAGAATGCACCCTGATGGGCCTGATCATGAATGTACACACCCTGGTTGTAAATGTATCAAGCAATCTTCCCTGTTCAACACGGTCATGATGAGGGTGTGTTGTGTTTGGGGGAAGATTGCAGTGGTGTGGAGAAGGTGAAGAAATTGGTTTCAACAAATGTAAATACTACTTACTGCACGTGCTAGGGTGGAACACAGGCGGAACACACGTACAAGTACTACTTGGTGCACATACCAGGGCTCAGACATTAAACCGGTCTGCACCCGATTTGCCTGACAACATCCAGACTGGACCTGTAGAGTCTAACAAAACCCAGGAGCGGAGGCAGTCGGAGAGGGGAATCTGACACCCTCGTGGGGTCAACACTTGAGGAAATAGGAGGCCCTCTGATGTAATGGTGGTTTTAATGAGTGGAACGGTGGAATCTTATTTTTGGGATGAGGGTTGAGGGCATTTGGTGGGGACCAGTGTTATGAATGTTCAATTGGTCAAGGTGATTGGGGTACATTCGTTACTGAAGGAGCGGATCAGCAAACGAGAAGAGCGCGAGTGCAACATTTTGTCAATAGGTATTGTCTTTGCAAGGATTTTACTCCTCAGCATACCGGCATAAGGCCCTGCAGCGGGCACGTGCCCGCCCTGAGTGAAGGCGGGCCCCCTGAATCTCAATGAGCCCTGGACTCGTCGATTTTTGCAAATCTTGGTGGGCGCCAGACAGTTGTGTTATGATCTTGGTTGTCTGACGATTTTTACCGCCACTCACACACAAACAATCTCATACACGCCCATACATGCATAAGAGAAGGGGGAGAGGAGACAKAGTKCACACTGCACACARATCAGAGTAGGCAGYGGAATACARCTATGCACAGATGGGGAGAGAACACACAATGTTTCTCTCTCTCTGACAAACTCCCAACAACCAATCRSAAGAGGAACCTGCGAGGATAACAATTGAAATGACACTGATGRTGAGCCAWYTCAAACAATTATCGTAACAGAGTTTGTTCCAGTATCTCGCCACTCTCAGAACTCACACCCCACTCTCTATCCTACACCCAGTTAGCAGCGCCACATCCAAATGGCCTCCCAGAGGCCAACGCCAACCACCTTGATGAAGAACAGGTCCTGCGATGAAGTCTTCAGTGCTGATGGACAACTCTGACGAAGGAACAGGCAACTATGGGTGCCACCACCCACAAGTACATAGTGTAGAGCCTCGATGTAGCCCGACCAGACGCAGATACCCTCAGGGGTAGATGCGTTGAGGATGGCCCAACTATGGCAGACTCAGACTGGGCCGACTATGGCTGCTGTCAACGACGAAGTCTCAGGATGCCGCCTGCAGACAGACACCGCCACCAACTTGCTTGGCTTCTCCAATGTTGCTTCGTGAGAAATGAACTGCCAAAAGTCCTGAACCGATGGGCTTAACCTATCTATAGACTACACTAGACCTAGACCGGACTGACTAACCGACCGGTATCGTTTCTGTTTCGGCCTTTCGGCCTCTACCGGACTCGGCTATAGGCTATAGGACCGTCTATCAGCATAGGCCGCTTAGGGCCTATCTGTCCCAGGGGTAGTCTGGACCTGCTATACGCAGTTAGAGTAGCTGAAGGAATTCGAGTTAGTACTGGGTCGATAGTTTCCCAAATTTGCAGATATGTCCCTCACGAATTTCCTTACAGGTAGGTCTCTCGGTTAGCCCTCAGCTAAACAAAATTACGAATCTAACCCTACTGGTTAGTGTACAGCCTCGCAGTCAATCTCGACAGTCAGAATCAACAAGTCATTGCAGGCTTAGCGAGGACCTCCGAGCTAGGGATGCAGACGAGGTGAACGGCGAGGAAGGTTGCCCTTCTGAGCCGCTTCATAGCGCAACACAATAGACTTTGCTGTCTTGAGAAGTTCCCTTCTGTAGAACCATCTTCTCTCAGAAGGAGGCTGGAATGCGAACCTCACAAGATACTGCCGATCGGGGTCGGTGCCTCGCTCGTCCTCAATCCTGTCCACATCATATCCCTTGCAAGGGATTGGTGGGCCAAACTGAGGGGGCCGGTCAGGGAATGCATCAGCTGGAGTAAATGGCAACAACTTAGATGCATGAAAGACCGGGTAGGTACGTAGATGCAGCGAGACGTCGATGACATACGACGGACCAAATGGATCGGCGCCCACTGTATCTAGGACCTGCCATGGACCCAGGTAACTTCGCAACAACTTGGGGGAGATATCCTCCTCCCTTGACAGACATGATCACCAGTGCGGATGGGGGAAGGCAGCTTGTGGCGATTCGCTTGTTCAATCATCGCCTTTTGGGCTTTGAACAAGTTCGCCCGTGCTCTTTCCACATCTATGCGGTAGCGTCTGGTGAACTTTGCAGCGCCTGGAGTCAGATCAGACTTGGCCTTATCGATGATGTCATAGAGAGGCTGTCGTGGTTCACGTCCCCCGTGCAACCGGTATGGACTGAACCCAGTCGAGGAATGGAGAGACATATTGTACATAAGTTGTGCTCGAGCTAAGTGAAGATCCCAGTCCTGCTGATCTGGAGAGAGGACAGGGCGCAACAACTGGAATAAGACTTGGTTCATCACTTTAGCCAAACCATTGGCTTCAGGATGATGACCAGAAGTCATGTCCAGTTCTGAGTGCAGGTAGTCCTTATAGTAGGACTGCCACTCATCGCTGCAAAATCGGGGATCTCGATCACTGACTATAGAAGTGGGTGGTCCATGGTGTGTGACCCACCTCTCTGAAAAGGCTGGTTTCACAGCCGGAACTCTAGCCACTTCTGGCAAGGGGATGAATTTTGCGTATTTGGAGAACTTGTCCACACAGACCATAACCTGACCACGCTGTCCACATAGCGCAACATATCACTCCGCATCTCCTTTCAGAAGAAGCGCTGCGACAGGGCTGCATATGACTTCAGGCTTAGCCTTATCGATGATGTCATCGAGAGGATGTCGTGGTTCACGCCCCCAGTGTAACCGGTAGGGACTGAACCCTGTCGAGGAGTGGACAGACATGTTGTACATGAGCTGTGCCCTAGCCAAGTGAAGATCCTAGTCCTGCTTATCTGGAGAGATGACAGGACGCAGCAATTGGAATAAGACTTGGTTCATCACCTCAGCCTGACCATTGGCTTCAGGATGATGACCAGAGGTCATGTCCAATCGTGAGTGCAGGTAATCCTTACAATAGGACTGCCACTCATCGCTGCAAAATTTGGGGTCTCTGTCACTGACCATAGAAGTGGGCGGTCCATGGTGAGTGACCCACCTCTCAGAAAAGGCTGCTCTCACAGCCGGAACCCTAGCTACCTCTGGCAAGGGGATGAACTCTGCTTATTTGGAGAACCTATCCACACAGACCATAACCTGACGCATGCTACGAGGGGTGGTCTTGTCTAAATCTGTGAAATCTATCGCCACAGATTCAGCAGGGCCATCACGTATGGGCAAGGGTTTGAGCAGTCCCAAAGGAGGTCTACGGTGGACCTTATTCCTTTGGCAGAGCTCACAGGTGTCCACATAGCGCAGCATATCACTCCGCATCTCCTTCCAGAAGAAGCGCTGCGACAGGGCTGCATAAAACTTTAGGAACCCAAAATGTCCACGGGCGTCGTGACACTCTGACATCAGCAGTGTCCTGAGCCGCTGGTCCTGGGGAATGCACAAGCGCTCCTCCCCTCTGCTGTAAGTATACAGCAGGTCTGAACTNATGACACTCTGACATCAGCAGTGTCCTGAGCCGCTGGTCCTGGGGAATGCACAAGCGCTCCTCCCCTCTGCTGTAAGTATACAGCAGGTCTGAACTCAGAGCATAGCCTGGTTCAGAGTTAGGATCTGCTTGCAGATTCCTGACAATGGGTCCGAAAGTCTCATCCTGAGGCAGTAGACGAGCAATGGTCTGACGGGTCTCCTCTCCAAAGGAGTGAGTAGAGGAGATCAAAGCAAAAGAGTCAGGCCTACGAGAGAGGGCATCTGCTACCTTGTTGTAACAGCCCTTCTTATGCTTCAGTTCAAAGTCAAACCTGTCTATGAGCTGAATGTACCGTGCCAATTTGTCATTTAACTCTCCCTGGGACTTCATCCACTGCAAGGTGGAGTGATCTGAAAAGATCTTGAAGTGTCTCCCCAAGAGAAAGTGTTTCTAGTGTTTCAGGGCACAAACAAGAGCGTGTAGCTCTTTCACGTAAGTGGAGTCCTGGAGCTTTTGAGTCTTGGTCTTCTTACTCATAAACTCTACAAGCCATAGACCATTCCCATCATCCTGCTGAAGAACTGCCCCAATGCCATACTGGCTGGCGTCAGTAGTTAGGATGAATGGCAGAGTGGGGTCAGGTAACTTCAGCACAGTCGCACGAGTCAAGGCCTTCTTGAGTCGTGTGAAGGCCAACTGACAGGGGAGGGACCAAAGGAAGGGAGTACCTTTCTTCGTTAGGTTGGTCAGGGGTGCAGCCACTGCAGAAAAGTTCCTAACAAACTTTCTGTAGTACGAGGCTAGACCCATGAAGGACCTGACATCCCTCACTGTCTGTGGCCGAGGCCACTCCTGAATAGCAGCAATCTTTGCTGCTTCAGGAGCCAGACCATCTCTAGAAATTACATGACCCAGATAGATAACAGAGGGAACTCCAAACAAGGACTTCTCTCTGTTGATCTTGTATTGGCTGTCACGTAACGACTGAAGGACAAGAGCCAAATGCTCCGCATGTTCCCTGGTAGTTTTGCTGAATACGAGGATATCGTCCAGGTAGACAACCATAAACTTGTCCAGGTAAGGCCTGAAGATGCGGTGCATCTCTGTCTGGAAGGTGCCTGGGGCGTTGCAAAGTCCAAATGGCATGACCAGGAACTCGTAAGTCCCATACCTGGACGCTGTGCAGCCCTGTACCATGCCCAGGAGGTCGTCGATCCTAGGAAGTGGCTCAGTACTCTTCCTAGTGATCTTGTTGAGACCCCTGTAGTCAATACACATTTTGAACTCGCCATTCCCTTTGGGTACAAAGAGAACTGGTGCACCGAATTCAGAAGTGGTGGGTCTGATCCAGCCCTTGCTGGTCATGGTCTCAAGCTGCTTTCTGAGCTCCTCAAGTTAGCAGGGGACATCCTGTAGATGCGGCCGTTGAGAGGGACCGCTCCAGGCAGCAGCTCGATGTGTTGCTGGGTTGGCCGGTTGGGTAACCCAAAGGGCTCCTGCATCAGATCCGCATACTTGTTAACAACCTGCTGTATCTCAGGAGGACAGGAAACAGGGGGAGCGTCAGTCTGCTTGACCAGAGCTATGAACAGACGCTCATGGTCATACTGGCGTGAGAGAGAGTAAAACTCTCTTGCTCTCAGGCAGTAGCAAGAGGTCTTAGGGTGATGATCAACAACAATCATGCATGGGTGATACACACCCTGGCTATTAGGTAGCTCAACCTTTGGAATCTGCCAGTCGATCCGTGGGTTGACTGCCTTCAACCACTGCATAGAGAATACCAAGTCAAAGTGCAGATCAGGGAAAATATAGAAGTTCGGACTTTGTCCGACTTCTCCAGCACTGTCGAAGGTCACAGGGATACCCTTCTCCTTGATAGTGAGCACTGTAGAGTCACCAATCCTCACCAGCAGCGGTTGCTGCAACTGGGAGACATGAAGTTCCTGGTGGCCCCGCAGTCCAATAGCCAGTGATCCTGGTTCTGTTGATCAGGGGCCGAAGTAAGATGAGATCAGACTTGCTCTTCTTGTGTTCCTTCAGATGAAGGAAGAAGGCAGCAAGTGACTGAAGTTCATCTTGCCCCGGGTCCTGATAAGGGTCAGGATCCTCATAGCAGAAGGATGCTGCCCGCGCGGTCCCCAAACAATCTGAAACTGTCTCAACTAAAACAGCTGCAGATTCACCTACCGGAGTAGATGAAGGTGCAGCACTGGGGGGAACTGCAGTCCCCAAGGTCTGTTTCTGTTTTTTGATTGTCTTGGGCCTGGCATGTAAGGGCAGTCCTTCAAGAAGTGTTGTCCCTCACATCTCAGGCAGACCCCTCGCTCCTTCCTTCTTCTCCAGACTCCCTCCTGGATCTTGAGGTCATGCCAGGGTAGTGTGGAGGGATTGAGGGGGTCAGCTGGCATCCGGACGTCTTTGGGCAAGTTAGGGCGCTGGGAAGAGGAAGGCCGGCGTCCCTTTTCCTTTCCCTTTGCAGTGGCTGAGGCTGTGGTGGGGGAAAACCTCTTCTGCTGCTGCCGAACTCCCAAAACAGCCTGAGTCAGGGCTGCTGCAACATCTGTATCAGCAGCAGATCCAGTCCCAGCTGAAGGTGTATCAACCTGGGAATCTGAATCTGAACCTGATGCAGATCCCGCATGAGTGAAGGCTGCCTTTCCCTTTCTACCACCTCTAGGAAAGGCACCTTTCCTCCTGTCAGAGGATGGGGCCTGAACATGAAGCTTTGCTTCCATGTCCAGGGTGCGCGACCAAAGGACCTCTAGTCCTTGTGTCTAGCGCTGTACAATGCAACAACAAACTTCTCAGGCGCTGCCCTGCATAAGTTGGTCAGCAGATCATCGGTGGACATGACCAACCCAAGGGTGGAGGTAAGCTGCTCAAATTCTGCAAACAAGGCCCGCAGGGTGCCGCTGTACCGCCGCTGCCCCAGGTGAGCAATCTTGTCAGCAGCCTTGCGGGCCCGCTCCTTGTTTGCAAAACGGTCCTCCAAGGCCTGCAGAAGTTTGTCCACCCCAAGCCCAAAAGCCCAGTCCTCCATGGACTGCTGCAGACTGTTGGAGGTGGAAGTGGCCCACTTCAATGCAGGTCCCTCCAACAGTCCAAGAACAGTCGCCACCTTGGTCTGTTCTGCACAGACAAAGCCCCTCAAGTAGGCTTTGGTCCCAGCAGCCCAGTCCCCAACATCGGTCTTGGGGTCATCGCCCCTGAACTTGTTGGGAGCAGGGATCTTGGGACCTCTTTGATCTCCTGCAGTAACAACAACATAGGTGGCTTTGCCTGAGGCTTTTTGGGAATGGGATGGTGTGGGGGAAGAATGCACCGACCAGGGGGTGTTGAAGGAGGAGTAGAATGAGGAGAAGGTTTGGGTTTTAGCAAAGGGAGCTGAGGGGCAATCAGCTTGGCGGCTGACAACTGAGCAGTAAGGTTTTGAATTGCATCCAGAATCTTAGACTGCTGAGCTGCGAGGTCGTCAACCCGACGCTCCAAAAGATTAAAACGATCATCCCAGTGCGTGAAGTGGGAACTGGTGATCTTGTGCTCCAGGATGATCATCTCTGCCAGGTGTTTAGTCACCTGTGGACAACGGTCATCTGAGAGCACCTTGTCTAGCTGCTGCAACAGATACTCCCTTCTGGAATAATCTGTTGCACCCTCTAGCTCAGCTGCCTCCTGACGTTCCAACTTTGCAAGGCGGTCCTGTTGCCGTCGTAGCCGCTCTTGCAGCTCCTTTTCCTGCTGAGTAGCAGTCAGAGGTGGAGGAGGAGGAGTGGAGGTTGAAGGCTGTTGACCTTCCACCTTCATCACCACTTCCACCTGTGGCTGCTGCTGAGCTCCCTGTTCATACATTTTCCTTTTTCAAAATAAAGCCAAAAATAAAAACAGCAACCTGAGTATGCAGCGATATTCAGATTCCTTCAGACACCCTGGAATCGCTACAAAACTCAGACACTGGAATAGGTGGGTGATTGACCCTAATTAGCACAGGCTATAAATAGACTCTGCGCAAAACTGGAATTCACAGTATCACTACCTTTCCAATGCAGAATTCACAATTTGAGCATCCCAAAATAATCGCAATGCAGTAAAGCAGTCACATAACACTTTTGGATCAGAAAGAGTCACCAGAAGGTTAGAAATGAGCAGAGAGAGGTAGGGGAGAGATGACTATGGTTGTCATGCAGTCTGCGATTTTCACATCCAGTCACTGACAGACAAATAGACCATTGTAATTCGCTAATCTAATCCTATCTGGATCACTATGCAGGTAGGTGCATGGAACGGACTCACTTTCAAAGAATCTTGCGGGTGTTGATGAAGATCTGGCTATGGCAGATGATGACCCTTATCTCGCCAATATCTTCCAGATATTCCTCCTGATAATCCCACGCACAGAACTGCTTCAAACTTGTTGATCCTCCTCAGGATCCTGTAGCGCTGCACTCCCTCACTCCAGATGCACTGTATCTGGTCTTGTGGCGCCCATACAGCCAACAAGAAAATATCTCGCCACAGTGCCTGGTAGCCGCTGATTCCAAAAATAGCCCCAAATGGGGTTATTTCTTCTGGACATTGATATACTGTGTCAATCTCTGCCAGCGCTACCGAGGGATGATGCCGCTTAGGGTTCCCTGATGTCTTCGGGGTAATTCGCCACTCTGGGGTACTTCGCAATATTACCCTAAGGGTTGGCTATGGCGAATTAGCCCTGTATTCTCCACTTCCTGACAAGCGCCCTGACAGGCTCAGTGCGCTTGCTCAGTGCAAACACTGAACACCTGAATCAACCGCTGCAAGTCTTCTTCCCTGCTGACTCAGTACTGGGGAAGATGAATGCCATGAAGCTCTCGCCAGTATCTCGTCAGATGAAGAAGATGCCTCAGTGCGCTCAACCCTCAGTGTTCCAATTCCAATCCCGCTCCGATACCAACTGTTATGATCTTGGTTGTCTGACGATTTTTACCGCCACTCACACACAAACAATCTCATACACGCCCATACATGCATAAGAGAAGGGGGAGAGGAGACAKAGTKCACACTGCACACARATCAGAGTAGGCAGYGGAATACARCTATGCACAGATGGGGAGAGAACACACAATGTTTCTCTCTCTCTGACAAACTCCCAACAACCAATCRSAAGAGGAACCTGCGAGGATAACAATTGAAATGACACTGATGRTGAGCCAWYTCAAACAATTATCGTAACAGAGTTTGTTCCAGTATCTCGCCACTCTCAGAACTCACACCCCACTCTCTATCCTACACCCAGTTAGCAGCGCCACATCCAAATGGCCTCCCAGAGGCCAGCGCCAACCACCCTGATGAAGAACAGGTCCTGCGATGAAGTCTTCAGTGCTGATGGACAACTCTGACGAAGGAACATGCAGCTATGGCTGCCACCACCCACGAGTACACAGTGTAGAGCCTCGATGTAGCCCGGCCAGACGCAGATACCCTCAGGGGTAGATGCGCTGAGGATGCCCCAGCTATGGCAGACTTAGACTGGGCTGGCTATGGCTGCTGTCAACGGCGAAGTCTCAGGATGCCGCCTGCAGACAGACACCGTCACCAACTTGCTTGGCTTCTCCAACGCTGCTTCGCGAGAAATGAACTGCCAAAAGTCCTGAACCGATGGGCCTAACCTATCTATAGACTACACTAGACCTAGACCGGACTGATTGACCGACCGGTACCGTTTCTGTTTCGGCCTTTCGGCCTCTACCGGACCTGGCTATAGGCTATAGGAACGTCTATCAGCATAGGCCGCTTAGGGCCATCTGTCCTAGGGGTAGTCCGGGCCTGCTATACGCAGTTAGGGTAGCTGTAGGAATTCGAGTTAGTACTGGGCCGATAGTTTCCCAGATTTGCAGATATGTCCCTCACAAATTTCCTTACAGGTAGGTCTCTCGGTTAGCCCTCAGCCAAACAAAATTAGCAATCTAACCCTACCGGTTAGTGTACAGCCTCGCAGTCAATCTTGGTAGTCACGCGCCAGTTGGTTACATCCCGCCTTGCTCGTGAGAATCGGAAATATTCGTGAGCCTTCCAGGCTCTTCCAGCAACATGGTCGAAGCAGGGAACACCACACATTTGTGCCTGGGTGGTTGAGCATGCCTAACCAATTCGGTCCCAGACACTTTGGCCCGACATGAAGCTAGAGGGCACATGCGCAATCCGGCCCAGCTGCAAAAGTGGGCGAGCACTTTGCATATAGGAAAGAGCTCGCCAGGAAGAAGACATTCGGGTACTTGGTAGAGCGAGCGGCAGCCCCACTGGAGCGTGCACTCGCGTGCTGCTGCTAGCTGCTAGCGCAAGTGCCCGCGGACGTGCAGGGTGTAGGGCGCTGCTGAGGGCAGCGCCATCGCCAGCCCCTCGTAGCCGAGCTTGGCTTGGACATAGCCGGTGGTGGTGGTCTTTGTGTATGAGGAGGAGGACGTGGGTGAAGAAAACGAGGGAGAGGTAGAGACAGATGAGGACGATGATGTGAGGGCACATACGTGGTCTTGGCGATGGTCTACAGGGTCAACATCTTCATGTACTTCGGTTCTTGCTGCTGACGTCAACAGTTTGCGTTGTTAATTCGTAGTCTGGTTGTAGCTGTGTGGTCGTAGTCTGGGCGCTGAGCGCCAAGTAGGAGGAAGGGCTCTGGATACGTACGTTGGTGGAGGCGAGAGTATATGCTCTCATTGACATTTGGATTTGGTGCTTTGGTTCTCCGTTGGTGGAATATCAGTGCATATCTGCTTTCTGGGCAGTGTTCAACTTTCTGGCTTTTAATGTGATTTTGCATTCTGGAATTCTGTCATTTCGCATTTTCCTTGCATCTTTGTCACACTGCTTGCTTCGACTTTCCGTGATAGCATATCATTGCAAAATTTTGTATGAAATATCCGTCACTGTTATTAATAGGGTGTGGGGGGCGCGGGGGGGGCGGAGGGAAAAAATGTATGGAGTTCCATCGGTCCTGCTGATTGCAACCGAAGTCTAGAATTGCCCTTGTCAGGGCAGACGTAGATAGTTAAACATGTGGTATAGATCATGCATGATTCCATCTGGGTGTGCAGGTGCATTGTGAACGGGGTAATTCTGTGCCTAAGTTGCGACCGATGTCCCGGATTGCCCGTGTCAAAACATACATGGACAGCTGCATGTGCCTGCAGTATGCAGGTATGCATGTAGCCATGTGGGTGTCCAGGTGCAGTCATGTGCAGCCGTGGAGCAGTCGGGTGCTTGAGGCTGACATGATGACTGTCACGGAATTCCAGGTGCAATGAGGTAGCAAATTATGTCGCTTTTTTTTTTTTTTTCCGCCACATCTGTTTTCTTAGAAATTGGCCCATCACAGAAAAATGTGACGATTTTGGTGGTGGAGACCTGTTCCAAACAAAAAAAGAAAGGAAAAAGGAAGTGAGGATTTTGGTGGTGAAAAAAGAAAAAAAGAAAAGGGTTTTGGTGGTGCGAATGATACCCTGCTGCTCCTTGGTTGCAGAGCCGCTTCTGCTTCGGATTGAAGCTTACGGAATTGACAGTGAATACGACAGATGCCAGGGGGAAGGCATCTTTAGCATCATCGTCCTCTGGGTTAGTAGCATGCAGCCATAAACCTTCTGTTTCAGTTCTTTTTTATGACCAGCTTTCCCGTTTTTGTTTATCGAGTGACTTTTCTGCTCAGTTGTGAGACTTCTCAGAATAGGCTTAATGCCCATGTAGCCAGGCAGTTCAGGCATGATGTGTGGCCGGTTGTCGGGGCTGGACAAGTCCCAGGCAACCTGTCTGGAAAGCTATACAAGCTGCCAAAGGTAAAAAGGGGGGGGTCTTGGCATTTTGGGATCAGTGTGGCTATGTTGCACGTGCCAATGACAGCCCGGGTCCATATTTTTGAAAAGTTTCTGGGGGTCTCGCATGGCATATGAAAGCTATAAAGGGGATCTAAAGGTGTTTACGGGGGTTTAATTGTGTGTGTGTGTGTGTGTGTGTGTGTGTGTGTGTGTGTGTGTGTGTGTGTGTGTGTGTGTTATTCACTATACACTAAAAAGCATGACTGTGCCAGATGTTTCGTCGGGCTTTCACCAACTCATCACACAGTCGGCAGGAGGTTGAACCCCGACAGTCTGCCCAGGATGCATTTGACTGATGGATAAGGACTCACCACATCATTCAGAGTTAGCGATACCCCTGAGAAAAGTGGTCGACTTTACTCACACTAATCTTGCATATGTGTGTGTGTGTGTGTGTGTGTGTGTGTGTGTGTGTGTGTGTGTGTGTGTGTGTGTGTGTGTGCGTGTTTTCCAATGTCTGCTGTACACAGATCCACAAAAAAGGAATGATTGTATCGAGACTATTTTGTTGGACTTTCACCGACTCATCTTAAATTTGGTAAAGAATTTCTGAAAGTGGTTCGCAGGGTTTGGAAAGAACCAAGGTTAGAAGTGCACTTTGATGAGTCCTTCGACACATCCGTTTAAATTGGAACGATACGGAGAAGACTAGCATGTTCACTGGGGGAGGATGACACACACAAATCGAGAAGTAGTCTGATGAGAGGACTGGTTTACCACCTCGCTCTCTCTATCCCTGTCTCTTTTTGTGTGAATTGGACTGAGGATGACGTTATTGTATCCATCAGGATCTGATACATATGATCTGTTTGTCAACGGTTATATGCGCGCACTACTCAGCCAGAAGTCACATATTCTCTACCCGATGCCTCTGTCTCTTAGCTTTGCTGAACTTCTCAAGAGCTACCAGGGATAAGAGTCGGTTGTTAAACCTCTAACCAGCGAGTTGCGATGAAACTCCCGTCAGAGTACTTCTTTCCTCCGTTGTCCTCTGAGGTCCTCTGTTAAATTGCCTGGATAACTCGATTGCATCAACACCTTTGTGGAGATAGCAATTGGTTTGCGCCCAATTTCCTTCTATGGCTGCTGCTTTATGGGCATGCATAATTCTTGCTATGAAAGCAAAATGCCGTTTGTGGTGTCGGCAGATACTATACCAGCCTTTGGTCTTAGTATACAGTCATGGGACCTTGTGTTGTGGAAGGGTTTACGATCCTGTGATAACTCTCTCTCTCTCTCTCTCTCTCTCTCTCTCTCTCTCTCTCTCTCTCTCTCTCTCTCTCTCTCTCTCTCTCTCTCTCTCTCTCTCTCTCTTTCTCTCTCTCTCTCTCTCTCTCTCTCTCCATGTCCTTATTTGCACTCTGTTCCTGTGTTTGCAGGGTTTTGAATGGGAAACGTCAGAAGGGGAACCTGGTGCACAAGCTAATCGAGGTATCTGGAGTGTCATTGTATTGGGACCCCAATGATGAGGAGGTGGGAGATCTTGGCAACAATCAGATGGAGGCAGCTCAAGATGAAGAGGAAGAGGAAGCAGAGGAGGAAAGAGTGGGTGAGAGCCTGTATAGGGATCAGATGGGGGACTTGGTTGCTGATGACAGGTACAACACATCCAAGAGTTGCAGCACAAGTGGGGATGCAAGCCCTCGTTGGTGGGGTGGAGTTGAGCGTAAGCATGATTTTGCGGGAAGCAGAAGGCAAAAGTGCATGTACATTCTGAAACCTGTGAAGGCAACGGCCAAATTGACGGTCAGTGCAAAATGCAGTGTTTGGGAAGATCTGTTTGTTCGACTTTGTTTGGGCATTACTAATCGGCTTACCACATGTCAAGAGGTCTGAGTCAGGGGTTTTTATATTTTCTCAATTTTTCTGTCAAATTTCTGGTAACTGCACTCTGTTTTCTGCCAAATTTCTGCCAGTGGTGTGAGGATATGTGTCTATCCATACTAATGACACAATTGCGTGCATAATACTATGAACTCTTTCATATCATTTGTGAGTCGGTCATTCTAGCTATATTTGGGGCAATCTTCAGTCTACATACAGCGATAATGACCATGCGTTCTATTCGGGGGGTGACTCTAGTTGATGGTAGTAGGGCTGCGAACCTGCAATTTCTTGTAGACACAATCAAGTGAATCAGTAGGTTTATGTTTAGTAGGTACCACGGGCCTGAGGATGTATGTCGAACTTTATCCACATTATCCCTGATGCAACACCAGAGCTCTAATCCACTGAGCTACCACGCTGGGCTCGATTCTGTTGGCCTCAACCTCCAGCTCTAATCCACTGAGCTACCACGCTGGGCTTGATTCTGTTGGCCTCAACCTCCCCTGTGCAAGTTCAGTTGGTGCAAATGATATCTAGGGTGTGCACGACTAGATCCACACACTGGGGATCCTGGGTAAGTTCGGGGGGCATTAAGGGTCTACCATGGGGTTGGTAGGGTGAATGCCTACACCTAGCGCCCAAAGTGCCGTACGGCAGGGCTCTTTGCTTCAACTAGGGCCGAGTGGGTTTCCTGCGCAGCCCTGGTGCCTGTAACCACTGTCTGCCAGTGTCTGCTCAGCTCACCCAGCCAAGATGGTACAAACTGGTAGGCTGTCTGCATGGTAGCTCCAACAGGCCTTGCAGGCTCGTTTTTTCCAGTAGGCCCGACAGGTGTGGCACGCCATTAGGGCCGGTTAGGCCCAGTCAGTTCAGCACAATAACTCAGCACCGTCCTGGGGACGTCTCCTGGAAGTGTTCCATTTGAGCCTGTCGTGGAAGTGCTGTAGTGGTCTTGGGTGTTCCAGCATTGAGAGAGGCCGGAAGTATGCAGTAGTCCATGGGTGCCGGCACCATAGCCCTGCAGTGAGCAAGAGAGGCACCAAGTGAGAAAGAAGAAATTCAGAGAGGGAGAGAGAGTGAGGTTGGAAAGTAGCTTAGAGTAGAGAGATACACATACCTGTTTGAATGACCTGCTTCCCGAGCGCACATATGTAAGAAGTGTGAGCTTGTGACGTAGCGAGAAGCAGTGTGAATTCAAGAGATCATTACAAAGAAGACAAAAACGATATTGGTTGTTTGAGTGGCCTGCCGCCTGAGTGTATATGCATAAGACCTTGTTGCACAATACTTTATTTTCAAGAAATTTCCTAAGTGTTCTCATAGTGTTGGTTTGCAGTTGGTGTATGTAGGTAGCTTCTCCTCCATGAAGTGTGAACATGTGATGTTGTGAGAAGCAATGTGAATTCAGGAGGTCATTGCAAAGAAGAAGAAGAAGATATTGGTTGTTGTGGAGAAGTTGCAGAGAGACGGGGGAGGAGATGGGTGGAGATATGGGCGAGGAAGTGGATGCTGTGGATGCAGACAACGAGCGAGAAAGTGGGAGGATAGCTGGGGGAGGAGGTGGGTGGAGAGATGGCGAGTACGATTGGGGACCCAAAAAAAAGGCGAGGAGGGGCACTAGAAGAAGAAGATGGCGAAGAATAAGAAGTTTCACTCTCCCTCTCATCATGAAAGCGTCAGGCGGGGTGGACAGGAGATGGAGGGGGATGGAGAAGAAGAAGAAGAAGAAGAAGAAGAAGAAGAAAGAAGATGATGATGAAGAAGAAGGTTCTCTCTCTCTCTCTCTCTGCCTCCCAATGTTAAGGTGCTCTGTGGCGCTGACAGGTGATGGAGGGTGATGGAGAAGAATAAGAAGACGTAAAGAAGATTACATTCCCGCAGGAATGGCTGTGGCAAGGCGGAGGGTAGCTAGGTGATGGCGGTGAGGGGATGAGGACAACCTCCAACTGACAATGGTGGTGGCGACAGTGAGGTAGTGGAGATAATGGGCTCGAGGTGATGAGGGGAATCGACGTGCTTGGGGAACCATCGCAGGTCGTTCCAATCGAATGCGGATGCAACTGCAATCAGACTCGCTTTCAAACACACTTTTCACACATGTAAACAGTACGCAGCACACTGGCGACATGCGCCCACTCAAAACTCAGAGATATGGCTTCAGATACGAGTTCACTCTCAAATGGCTATGGCGACTTCAGCGCCCAAACATCTCACTGTTCACATGCACTGGATCACCCTGGATATCCCACACGCATCACTCTAACA